>BHEV01036931.1:0-14887 GCA_004319985.1 Emydocephalus ijimae | reverse complement strand
TCAGAAAGTGATGAGGAAGAGGTCAACCGGCTCTGGTCTGAACGAGACCAACGCCACCAGCGTAATCAGAGACTGCAGCATAAATGCGCAGGTTGTGGGGCAAACCACCCGCGATCAGACTGCAAATCCCTCGATGCGCTCTGCCATGTTTGTGGGAAGAGAGGCCACATCGGAAAGGTCTGTAGAAGCAAGCAAGGATCCATCCCATTTCAGAGGGGGACCAACTACCGCCAACCCACAGGAAGTCGTCCTGTGAGTCGGGAACATTTGAACCACCAATGGAACAACCACTCCTACAGAAATAAACCACTGGCCAATTCAACGGAACGAGAAGAGGCACACCAATCGATTACAATTGGTCACTCCTCATCATTAGATGCAAAGAAGATCCGAGTGAAGGTCGCCATCGAAAATCAGCCCTGCGTGATGGAAGTCGATTCAGGATCGTCCCTCTCAATGGTTTCCTGGAAGACCCTTGAACAATTAATCCCTGACGTCCAGCGGCAAGACCTCAGAACCCAAAGAATTATACTCAAGGATTATCAGGGAAACCGAATTCTGGTCGTTGGATCCAGCCTAGTCCAGGTCTCATTCAAAAATCATACTGCATCTTTACCATTGACCGTCATTGCNCTGAAACCAAAGATTGACGAGCAGCTTGATAAATTAATAGCCCAGGGTGTTTTAGAACCAACAGACCATGCTCATTGGGAAACCCCAATCGTAACACCCATTAAATCGGATAGATCGTAAAGGATTTGTGGGGACTACCGTGCCACCCTGAATCACGCCCTTCAACAGAACGCTTACCCGGTGCCGGTGGTACAACACCTCTTCCATTCTCTGGGGGGCAGAAAAGTCTTCGCTAAATTGGATTTAGCTNAGCAGCTTGATAAATTAATAGCCCAGGGTGTTTTAGAACCAACAGACCATGCTCATTGGGAAACCCCAATCGTAACACCCATTAAATCGGATAGATCGTAAAGGATTTGTGGGGACTACCGTGCCACCCTGAATCACGCCCTTCAACAGAACGCTTACCCGGTGCCGGTGGTACAACACCTCTTCCATTCTCTGGGGGGCAGAAAAGTCTTCGCTAAATTGGATTTAGCTCAGGCGTACCAACAACTGCCTGTAGATAAAAAAACAGCAGAGGCACAAACGATCGTTATGCACCGAGGCGCCTTTAAGTGCAACCGACTTCAATTCGGAGTTAGCATAGCCCCAGGAATTTTTCAAAGTTTGATGGAGAGACTCTTGCAGGGGATCAAAGGGGTCGTACCATACTTTGATGACATTTTAATTGCTGCCCCGAATAGAGAAATACTAAAAGAGTGTCTTAAATTGGTTCTCCAGAAATTTGAAGACTTCGGCCTTAAGGTTAAAAAAAATAAATGTCAACTGTGTACAGATAGAGTTCCTAGGGTACCTAATCGATAAACAAGGCATTCACCCCACCAATAGCAATCAAGAATGCCCCAAGACCCAGAAATAAGACTGATCTCCAAGCTTTTCTGGGGCTCATTAATTTTTACAACATCTTCCTGCCCCACAAAGTGACCGTAGCTGAGCCCCTACATAGACTTCTCGACAAAAAAGCAACCTGGGTCTGGGGGCACCGAGAGGAGCACGCATTCTGACAAGTGAAAAACTTATTAACCTCAGATGCTGTTTTCATGCAGTATAATGAGACTTTGCTTTTAACAATCACATGTGACGCGTCATCGTTTGGAGTAGGAGCCATTTTGAGCCATGTGTTACCAAACGATAGTAATTATTTTTCAAGGACCCTATCAAAGACTGAACGTAATTATAGTCAAATCGATAAAGAGGCTCTTACTGTTGTATCTGCTGTGAAACGGTTTCATGAATATGTATATGGATGAGTTTTTTCTCTTGTTACCAACCACAAACCTTTGCTGGGGATTATAGCAGGAGACAAGCCAACCCCCTATATATTATCACCTAGAATGACTCGCTGGTCGGAGTTTTTGGCTGCGTACAATTATAGACTGTAACACCACCCGGGGAAAGCCATTCCCATGCTGATGCGCTGAGCCGTGCACCACTTCCGGAAACTGTCGACAACCCAGCTCCAACCCTTACAACACTCCAGATTGAAATGCTACACTCACCGCCGCTAACAGCTAGAGATATTGCGATTGAAACAAAATGCGATCCTATCTTAGCACAAGTTCTTAGCTGGGTCAAACGGGGATGGCCAGTAGAACAAACCCCTGACGACTTCACCCCCTTCAAGAACCGGCAAACAGAACTTTTTTCGCAAAAAGGCTGCATCCTATGGGGGGATAGAGTCGTCGTCCCAGAGCAGTTACAACGAGCAATATTAAAAACACTGCATGAGGTTCACCCCGGCATCGTGAGTATGAAAGCGCTCGCACAAAGCTACATGTGGTGGCCGGGCATCGACAAACCTATCGAAGCCTGGGTAAAGACTTGTTTAAAGTGCCAAGATGTTAGCAGTGCCCCACCTAAAGCAACTCCAACAGAATGGGAAACACCCCAGGGACCGTGGTCCCGCATCCACATTGACTTTGCGGGACCTACGAAGGGACATACATTCCTACCAACAGTGGATGCCTATTCCAACTGGCTCGAGATCCACGAAATGAAGAGGACTACAACCGAGTCCGTCATCCGGAAGTTGAACAGGCTATTCACGACGCATGGACTGCCAGATGTTCTGGTCTCCGACAACGGACCCCAGTTTACCGCTCTACCCTTTGAACAATACTTAGCGGACCGGGGTATTCGCCATGCGCTAACTTCACTAGTGCAACCTGCGGCTAATGGAAGAATCGAGCGCATGGTACAATTTGTTAAAAAAACCCTCTACAAAATGGACTATGGGGACATTGAAGATAAAATAAACAGAATACTCCTTCTCCAACACATCACTCCGCACAGTGTCACCAACAAGACTCCAGCTGAACTATTGATGGGACGCAAACTCTGTTCCCACCTCGACCGGCTTCACCCATCTTACAAGCCAGAGAAACCCTGTGGATCTAGCAGGAAATGCAGCGAGTTCAAGATAGATGACTTAGTTTTCGCCAGAAACCTTTCCGGCGAACCGTTGTGCGTCGAGGCAACTGTAATTCAAGCCACTGGACCCAGGTCATACCAGGTGAAAACCTGCAATGGAAAAATATGGAAACGTCATATAGATCAGCTTCGCTCAAGGCTACAACCTAGTTTCCGCAACTCCGGTAACTCCCAAACTGAGGGGGGAGGGGATGTCGAAAAAGCCGAATTTGAGATGGTGGAAAGCAGGAGCGGAAGAAGTCAGCAATTGGGCATAATGAATGAAGAAGAATCAGGGATGGGAGTGTCCTCGCCACAGAGGAACACCTCAACAGAGGCAAGCCCACAAAGATCAGAGGACAACAATGAGAACATTAGCGGCACCGAGTCATCCAATGAGGAACCACCGGCACCCGACTTACCCAAAAACGTCCCGCCGAAACCGGGTTACAGATAGGAACCGGCGGGACAGCGTAAATCCAATAGACAGTCAAAACAACCTTCATACCTCAGAGATTATGTCACCGCACCCCTTAAATGGAACCCGGGGGGAAGGGGTGTTATGAACTAATAAACACTTAAATAAAGTTTATCAAACCTTTAGAAATAGCAGGGTTCTAATCCTGCACTTCTGATTGGCCGATAATAGCGAGATCGGATTGGTCCATTCAGGAGAATCTGATTGGCTGTTAACGAGCCACTCCATTGGTTAAGGGGGTTAACACTCCACGTTTCTCATTGGTTACTAGATCAGCAGCGTGACTATAAAAAGGCTGCTGCTGCCCTAGGTTTTTGCTCTGTTCAGAATGATTAATAAAGAGTTGAAGTTCACTGTTCACTGTCTCGTCTCCCTACCTCCCTACCTCTCTGCCCATGCGCAGAACATAACAGACTTCATTATCAAAAGTGACCTTGTTGAATGTAGCTGGCAAAACCAGGGAGTCAGAAATGAAGCCAAGGCTTAATGGCTAAAAGGTAGAAGATTCTGTTGATGAATAGAAAGCATAACCATAAAGATAAATGCAATATAACAGGTGTTTTTTTTTAATCACTTTTACAGCCACAATCAATCTAGATTGCACAACTTTCCATTAAAAAAGGTAATATGAGAGATGAAGATGCATGGTGGCCTAGATAGATAGGGATTCTGAAAAAAGTTTAATATTGGGGGAAGTACCCATTTTTCTGGGGAAGGACCACGGATGGCCCATGTGAGGGCTTTTTCACAGTGATTTTGGATACTGTAGGTCTGTTTGGCAGATCCAGTGATTTCCCTATTTTTCTTTCAGGTCTCTTGTGTAGATCTCTTCTGATAATATGCTCACATGAACTCAGACTTTGTGCTCAATACAGAAGTATTGATGAGCATCCATGTTTGGGATGTGTCTGGCAAACCAGTCTTTATGGATACAATCCTTATTGTCTTTAGACAATCATCCTATATCTTTGGATAACTAACTACTTATTGACAACACAGCATAACTTTACAAAGTTGAAAAGCTGCTTAGTTGTATGTTCAAAGGTATTGCTTGAACAGGAATTGTTTGTGGTAGGGCAGGAGAGAGAGAAAGACAGCAATTGTTTACATATGGGAGTAATTTTCAAATTTGATGGATTGCCAAATTAATTCACTAAGTATAGTTATGATATTATGCTTTATAAACATTTATCTGTGCGCCCAGAAGTTGGGGGTTCTTAATATACAGTAATGTAACCATTATGCATTTCCTTGCATAATTTGGTTATGTGGAATAGTTTTATTTATTTATTTTTGGTTGACTTTGTTTACTACAATAAATCCTTTGAGGATATTTTTTGTATTTTAACAATTGGCCAATCTAAGTGCAATCACAGAAAGAGAGAACTGAAACTTTGGAGCAGTGCTTCAACAGCTGCAGTTTAAACCACCTAATTATATCTTCTCCATCTTGAGCCATGTTATATTCCTACTTAAATTGTAATGATTCTTTCTAAATATTTATAGATCTATGCAGCAGAATATATTCAAATGTATGACACATTGTGAATATTTTGTTCTTTTTTGGTAAAGCATAAGTTGCCACTTTCCAGCACGTTGGAAGTGCCAAAACACAATACAGTGATATTTTTGTAGAAAAAGCACATACCTTTTTAAGCTTGGTAAACCTAATTTCATCTCCCATTTTTAGACTTTGTCACACATTGTGGCCAGCTTTTAGCAACTTGGTCACACTATTCCAGTATAATGGTCACACAGTTCCAGTGGATTTGTGAGAGGGCATTTAACAGGATAATTACACCAAAGAGTTTGAAAAAGGAGTGAAAAGCTTGCAGGTGTACATGCAGAAAAGATTGAAGGAAGTTATAACAAGTTTTTGGCTTGGACTGTTTTATATTAGTTTTTAAAAGACTGCTAAAACTTCTAAAAATGAGCTTGATTCTTCTAACTTGTAAAAAGTTGCTACGATGATGGTCCATCACAAAAATGATTTTTTCTAAGGAAGTCTTTTAGAAATGCAAGTTGATGCTGCCTTTTTAATTAGAAAAAGTATCATGAAGTGGCACTTTTATCAGAGTTAATTATAAATATTTAATATGATCTGCAGTTCATCAGGTACTATGGCGAGACCCGTGATTCTGTGTGAAAGCAAGTTAAATTAGTGCCCTACCATTTTCTGTTTGGAGTCATTTTTTGAGTGATTCCCACAGTTATTGCAGTTCTAATCACTGTTAATCTACTGTGGCTGTACTTAAAAAGCTTAAATAATCCTTCTTTCATAGTAAGAAGAATGCATGCAGTTTTGGTCCTGATAATAAAAACAAAATGCATTATGTTATTGAAGATTACAGTTTATATATTTCAGACCATTTCCTAACCATTTTTGAAATATGTAGCACTAATTCTAAGCTTTTAGGACTTGAATGATTTCTTATCTACATTCCTGAATACATATAAATACATAAGTGTCTCTGCATGTGGGTATATAGCATATATATGAGTCATAAATATAGAGAGATTAATATGATCAGCAAACTGATTAATTAAATAAAATAAAATTGTACAAAATAAAAGCAGACATAAATAATTGTCAGCCATTCCAGTACATGGCATTATATGCTCCAACATTTTGGCACCTGTCCACATCTCAATAGTGAGGGACCAATTCTGACCTAGGGTGGGGACATGCCATTCCCTAAGATTGGGGCAGACGCTGAAAAGGCTTGCTATTGAATCCCTACCTCCTGGCTTCCTTAGGACCTACCTTCTCAGCTTTTGCCCACAAGGGTGTCAACCTCATGGCATCACGTCATCATGTGATGTATCATGACTTTTCTTCCTTCACTAAAATGGGGTGGAGGTGGCCAGTGTGTGATGCATCCAGCCCATGGGCCGTGAGTTTGACACCCTCCTCTACTGGCAGAAAATGGTCCTGTAGATACCAAGCATACAAACCATAACGGTGCTTTGAAAAACACCTGGAAACACACATAAGTTATGTGAAATGGCTGAAATGGCTGCTTCCCTCAGCAAATAGGTTTGCTAGATTTTGTAACAACTGGAGTTTTTGAGTAATCTTTAAAGGTAGTCCCAAATTCATAAAGTTACGGTAAATCCAAACACTAGCAAAAGGCAGGAGTTACAATCACCTAGGCATCACATTCCAAGCAAGAATATATAATAATTGGTACATCAGATGAAACTGGGCAAAGGTTCTCATAGCTATAACCTCCCTTGCTATATGCAGAAGAATCTCCAGACAATGTTTTCCTTTCAAGGCCAAATTCAGAGTATTATGGCGACATTGTTTCTGGTTTAAGCATTCTATTTTGTTAGGATTGAGCCTAATCCTAAGCAATTTGCAAGTTTTAGAGCAGATTTTGGCTGAGAATTAAAATAAGTGTAAATATGAAAAAATACTTTTTAATCTGTAAAGTCATGTCTGTTCTTCAAGTTCCATTCTATACAAGTTTGAGTTCAGACCATGAAGACTTTTATGAAAATATATTTTTCTCTGTTTTAAGCAGGCAATTTATTTCTATTTTAATTACAGGCTTTAAGAAATTTTACACTCAAATGTGTGTTGAGATGCTTGGCTTATTGCTTTTTTAGCTATACATGGACCAAATGTAAAGTTAATTACCATACATCAATTATATAAGTTTCAGTTCCATAATTTCCAGCATGCTGGTTGAGGATTTTTGAGGGTAGAACTTCACAGATCCAACTGGTACCCTGACTAGATTATTAGAGACAAAGGGGTAAGGAAGACTGGGCCAAAATATAGACTGTTTTGTTAAACAGTTAATTTACTATTCTCTTCAAATAAAAATGCGGTTTAAGATTTTTGATGTTAACTATATCCATGCTATATTTAATTTCTGTTTCCATATCTGTATTTTCTGCTATATCCATAACCGTGGATATTATGACATGCATAATTTAAGTGTTTATTAATAAACTAGTCATTTTTATATAAATAGCAAAAACTGCTTAGCCTAACAATTTAATGAGAGTTTCATATGCACAGAAGAGTATATACAAAGTTATTTTTTTCCTTTCTGATGATACAGTATGTAGGTGTATCTTTTTCAAATGATATTGAATGAAACAAAATGCTTTAGATGTGGTTGTCAAAACAAAGGTATGCCTGAATGAAAATAAATTTCTTTAAATGGATTGTCCAAACCATTTCTGACATACAGCAAAGGCCAATCTAGATTATATCAGGAATTTTATAAGCTGAAAATTTTTGAATATTTTTTTGAGATTGTTGTGATAATGATGGGTTTCTCCAAGAACTCATCCTTGGCAAACTGATTTAATTTCACAGGCCATAGATCCTAGATTTCTAAAATAATTTGTGGAAAGTATTCACTGAAATAGGAAGGTGCAGTCTTGAATATTGAAAGACTGCATTCCCAGACAATCTACCAGAGCAGAGAATTGTAAAGGAGCCATTGTTTTAGAAAAAAAAATGGTCCCACAGGAATGCAATTTACTTTGCACAGTTGATGAAAAGCCATCAGATCTTCATTTCAAATAGCCAATTAAAACTGAAGTTGTCAAAGTTTCCTCAAGACGAGAAAGCTGCAGTAGTGACAGGAAATTAAAGATGCTCTTATATAGGTTAGAGAAAAGTACAATCACCAAATAAATATACTAGCATTCTATGTAGCTGACTTGAATCTGTATAATGACTAACAGGAAAGGTTCTTTCTGTCTTATTTAAAATGGCTGACTGAATTCCCATGGCCTTGAAGGAATTAAATATGAATTTCATACCCTGTGTACATAAATTAATTCTAGTAGTTTGGACTTTTAGAATAGTTAATTCTGTCTAAACTCTGATAATTTAATTAAAGCGATTCAATAAAAGATTGTACAATGATCCTTGGTTAATTTGGATTTTTTTTTTCAAAACTGAATATGCAAACAAGATGCTGCCTGGTTTTCTTTTTCCAACTTCCATTAACTGAGGTTACATTTATATATAGGCTTTTTGAAACAAACTAAGTTCTTGGATTGTTTCTTGGAATGGAATACTAAGTTTTATCTCCTGACATTCTTGAATGTCTACAAACCAAGAGAATAGTGAAATTCTGGCTTATTAGTGAAGTAATTTGTTCTCAGCATACCCTATTAAAACACAGATTAGTTTATTCTTGGCCATTATCTGTGAAGCTTTGTGTACTGTGTACTGTTACATTTAGTTTCAGATAGATCTCTATATTGAATAACCTAATCTTGATATTAGGATGGAGCAAATTTATAACTCCTTTCCAAGAATATTATCAAGGTGATGGATGGAAGGAATAGGATTTCTCCTGTTATACAAGTGAGATTTCTATTTACCATTGATGTTTGTCTACAAAAAAAACCCCATTTAATCAAAACTCGATGAGGAAAACTTTAATATCTACCCAAATAATCCCATCTCTATGTTGGTTGTGTTTCTTCTGATTTAATAAAACAGCTACTTTGTAGATATAGGAACTGTTGTTTGCCTTTTTTGAAATAAGTAGCATTTCATTTTCTTAGTTACATTGGAGACAGTGTTTACCTAAAGTGTCTGTAAGTGATTAAGGAGTTTATGTCTCTTTTTGTGCATACACTGGTATGTACATCTATCAGAATGTACATACATTCTATCATGGCAGCAAACTGTTTTGGGTTGTGAGAAGAATGTGAATACACAATAGCAATAGCACTTAGACTTATGTTCCATTTCACAGTGCTTTACAGTCCTCTCTAAGCAGTTTACAGAGTCAGCATATTGCCCCCAACAATTTGGGTCCTCATATTACTAACCTCAGAAGGATGGAAAACTGAGTCAACCTTGAGCCTGGTGAGATTTGAACTGCCAAATTGTAGGCAACCAGCAGTCTGCAGAAGTAGCCTCAGTACTGCACTCTAACCACACAAGCTTATGTACTAAGACTCATGATTTGCCATGAACTTGGAAGTTGAGGAAACAATAGAGGAGGAGGAGGAGAGGAGGAAGAGGAAGAAGAGGAGGAAGAGGAAGAGGAAGAGGAAGAAGAAGAAGAAGAAGAAAAAGAAGAAGAAGAAGAAGAAGAAGAAGAAGAAGAAGAAGAAGAAGAAGAAGAAGAAGAAGAAGAAGAAGAAGAAGAAGAAGAAGAAGAAGAAGAAGAAGAAGAAGAAGAAGAAGAAGAAAGGAAATAGTTGTACTACAGAGATATTCCTATAACAATATTTACCAGATTCTGAGAGCTAAGCAGGAAGATCATATACCCTGATTTTTTAAAAAAAAATAAATTATACAGCTACAAACATTAAATATTCAAACAGCAGCAGTTATACATTTTATAGCTCATTCTGTGTTTCAGAATTCTAGGCAAACACAGATAGTTTTCAAGTAATCCTGTGCTTAGTATTCAGATGGCTTGGTGGTTAAGGTTGCTTCAACCAGATGTGGTTCTGCTATTGAGAACCCTAAATTAGAAAAAATGCTGAGATTTGCAAGTAAGATAAAGCTTATTTTAAGAATACATTTGAATTGGGGAATACCTGGTAGGAATGGGGAAAGGGCTGTGAGGACCTAAGGGGTAGGAAGGTAGAGGGTGACTAAGGGTGCAGGGAGGCCTTGGGAGGGCCAGAGCTGGCAGGCCTGTGCTAGGTATCCCCCCCCCACCTCTGAGTCATGCCATGTTCCACAGTAATCTGATGTACACATTTGTTTAACAATTGCTAGGAGCAGGAATGGGAGAATTGTTAAGTTAAACAATTTAGCAGCTGTTGCAATATACAATTTCAAGGGCATGTTCTACTATGATCATATCTCGAGGACTACCTGTAAATTATTTGTAGAGCACATTTAAAAAAAAATGATTTTCTTTTCTCCTGTCTCTAAAAAATAATGATAGACAGGTCAATATGTAACAAGGGGTGCATGGCATTTGTATTCATATATCTGTTCTAAACAATCATTTTTGACTAATTTTTTATTTCAGTGTGATCATTGTCAGCCACTGTACAATGACAAGCCATTCCGTCCAGGAGATCAAGTTCATGCTTATAATTGCAAACCTTGTCAATGTTTTAACCATGCTGTAAGCTGTCATTACAACAGTACAATAGATTACTTTCCTAATGAATATTATAGAGGTGGTGGTGGAGTCTGCGATAATTGTCAACATAACACCTCAGGTAATTATCACAACCAAATGGAATGCACATATATTTGCAGGGGCATATGCAGAAGCTTTGTGGTTGGCTTCTCTAAAATATCATTAATTAGAGGTGGATATATAAAATGTAGAATTCTATGATGTGAATTATTTCCACCCAACCCAACCTTTTATTGTATAAATCCATACATTACAGAAAGAAGTAAAAAATTATGTACGAAAAAGTTATAAGTTTGTTGGAAATATCTAGATACAAAATAAGGTGGAGCCTGTATCACTAAGTCTTATCCCTGATTTACATGCATGTGTGTTATTTGTAAAGTTTATATTCACCATTGAAAGATCAATGTATTTGTCACATTATACAATACATAATATATGGAAGAGAATGTTTTGTATAGACAAGACCCCAAATTTGTCCAGCACTGAACTGATTGAAATTTAAAGAATCCCTTCAGATAAAACATCATAAATGGAAAACAAGTAATGAAGTATAATTTAATTTAATAATTTAAATAAGTCAAAATACTGTATGATGGTTGTCAAGGAAATAAAAGAACACGGAGTTGCTATCAGAAGTCATCATAATATGACTTTGCTTTGAATCAGGAAACACCACTTTAAAGAAGACATGCTCATTCCAATAAAGGGGAAAGAATAATATGTTGTGGTATTTGTGATTTCCCACAAATTCTCCTTTTAATAGGACCTTGTTGCTCTGATTGTTCAGATGATATGTGTTCAAAAAATACAAAACCTAATTAAATTATAATGGGATAACTAGGTGAGATTAGGCAGTAATTTAGGGATATATTGTACTTCTGTATCACTTAAAAATAAATACTATTCTTTTTAATCTCAGTGTACTATGAGGAAAAAATCCTATGTGTAACTCAGAACAATAGATACTCTCAAGCAGTATAAATTCTACCAGAACAAACTCATTTGTGAAGCAGTTTTGTTGGCTTTAGTGTGTTGTGACCTGCTGTTCTTCATGTGAAGGGATCCTTGAATTTGCAGAAGTGGCTCTGATCCTTTGAATTATTTTAAGGAAAAGACAACACCAGTAGAATTCTCTAATTTCCTATAATTGGATTCTGATTTTGTTTCATGCTGAACATTTTTAAAACATGAAAACATGTCCTTGCTTAAATCATCATTTTTGCACTATGGTATTTTTTAGAACTTTCAGTACTCTTGGCTTTTGTTCCTAGGAGCTAAGTTTATGAATAATTTCCAATTTTAAAAAATAGGTATCAAACAGCCTAGCTTCATAGGAGTATCATGTTATGTAACAGATGGAAGTTTAATGGAGTAAAACACAGTTTGTAACAGGTTCATTGTTTCATATGCTTTGGATCACTAAATTGGCAGGTAGAGATGAAAGGTGCATTAAAATGGACGTCCTGAAAATTACATAATTCTCTCAAGAGAATTGTATTTAATTTTGAATTATACAGCTAATTTTCATGAATTGGAAGCTACATTGCATAACCTTTTCTTTTTGGCAGGAAGAAATTGTGAATTGTGTAATGATTTCTTCTATCGGCATATAGATGAGGATCTCTCAGCTTTGGATGTTTGTAAACCCTGTGAATGTTACTCAGCAGGCACCAAAAATGGTAGTTGTTTTTGCAACAAGGTAAGTAGCTTTGTCCTCAAGTTAACTTTAAAATGGCTGCCATTGGCACTAATTCCCATTATCAAGATTGGGGAAAAAATGAAGAGGGGTTCACCAAGTTCTTGGGAATTTCTTTTACTATTTTAGATTTCAATATTTCTGCTTTGCCAAATTTTTAAAAGTGAAAATGGGATAACAGTATTCAAAGAATTTATGAACCATGTTAGAGATACTATGATAATTGTAGTCTTCATCTCAACCTTTAGTGAAATATGGAACTTTCTTGTAAGAAGGGATGTAAAGGTGGTTATATAAATACCAGTTTAGCCCCGAGAAAGGAAGGGAGGGACAGACAGAGACAGACAAACAGACAGACAGAGAAATAGACTCTGTCAGGTTGTCAACATTCTATATTATAACTTGAAGTAATAGAGTTCTGAAAATCCTAGTGGAGTTACTTTCCTGACTTACCCTACCTCAAAGGACTGATACCCTGCCAAGACAAATAGGTTGCCTGAAAACATGTTAGTAAGCCCTTAGTAAGTCCTACTGTTTTCAGAGAAGCTCCCACCTGCATAAATGTATACAAGATTGTATTCAAATATTATCTATAAAAGAATGAACCAGATGATCCACTCCCACTTTCCTTACTTCATCCCATGGATATAGGAAAACTGATTGTCAGATTCCTTTTGAGAAAAGAATGTATAGTTCAGGAAAGACTGTTTTTGATGAACCATAAATATTGGGATGTATATTAGAAAAGGGGTTGTTGATGGAATACATTAAAAATCAGAACCTGAAAAAAGTTAGGAAACCGCATTTATTTTGAGAAGGAAAATTGCTGGCATCCTATATTGCTTATTGTGTATGAACTTTTCTAATAGAAAGTTACCTTATACTGTCAGTTCATCAGTGACTTTAACTCATAGTTTTTATAATTTGGCTTTGAAATATATTAAGAAAGGAAAAAAAACCTGTTTCTTCCTATATATTATTTTATTTACCATAATTAAAAAGACTAATTTCATATAAAAAAGTTACCAATGACTTTAAACTCTTGATTTTCATTTGCAGGTAAGCAACGTAATATATTGATCAACCCATCTCTTTCAAAGGGCAAGAAAGCTATATGGAAAGTTGGTTGAAAATTGGTTCCTTAACACATTTTGGTACACCAGGGCAGCGATGAGAAATATCTTGCCTTGGAACATTCTGATATAATCCTTTTTCTTTCGCATTGTGTATGTTTTTCTGCTCACCGAGAACAGTCTTTAACTGGTATCTTAGATTGTTCAAAAAAACCATGAAAATATAAGTTTTGATATAGCAATAGTACTTATATACCACTTCACAGAGCTTTACAATCTGGGTCCTCATTTTACCAACCTCGGAAGGATGAAGCCTGGTGAGATTTGAACTGCCAAATTGCAAGCAGCCGGCAGACAGCAGAAGTAACCTGCAATACTGCATTCTAACCACCACACCACCAGGGCTCATCTATCCATGAAAAGCTCATTGCTTTTACAATCCTTTATCGTAAGCCAGCAATGTGAAATACAACATTGCTGACATTAACCTTAAGTAATGAGTCTGATTTTGTGTTCCTCATAAAGATGTCTGTTAGGCCAAGACCATAAAATCTTTCCAGAAGCAATTGAATATCACAGGATGTACAAAAATTAAATAGATGGGAAATAAATCCTTGCTGATGGTCACTCATGCCATGGTGTCCTCCCATTTGGATGACTGAAATGCACTTATAAGGGGCTGTCTTTGAAGGCCACATGGAAACTTCAATTAGTCAGACACACACAGTGATAGGTACCCCTAGGTTTATCCATATAACACCTCTCTTGTGTCAGCTGCGCTGTCTTCCTTTTTTTTTTTTTCCAATTCAAGGTGATGTTTATCACCTTAAACATGATATGGCATATAGCCAGATTTGTCTTCAGGACTGTCTTTTCCTAAAGTCATCTCCTCATTCTATCAGGTTAGATAGGCTGAGCGTGCTCCTAGTCCCTTCCCTTAAACACTGCCATCTTATTAAGAATGCCTTTCTGTGGAAGCCCTGTCCTAGGGAATGCTCTTCCTCCTGAAGTTCAGCAGGCTTCTATCCTCCTAGCCTTCCATGAAAGCGTTGAAGATCTGGCTTATCCCTCTAGGGCAGGGGTGGGCAATTAATTTCTGTCGGGTGCCACATGGAAAATCAGATCTGCGTTCGAGGGCCGAACCAATTTTATAAAAGGCCATTATAAAGGGCCCATTATAAAATGCAGCAAATTAAATATAAGAATATATCTATATGTTTTCTTAAGTTTTCGCGGGTACTTACATGTATGGCATTCAGCTTAGTTAGGGTATTTTCCCACGTCATAGTAGTTGTGCTTTTAAAGTTGTAGNGTGTTTCTAATATCTTCTGTCTGTTTTTTTGGCTCTTTTTGTATCTTGATTAGCTGGCAACATTGTGTTACTTTATTGGAGACCTTTAGTGCAGCTTGGCTTCGGGTGAATGGATGGCTATCATTAGTTAGGAAGCTGGGTTTCATCTGGGTGCCTGGTTGGGGTGTGTTTGAGCTGGAGGTATCAGAG
>BHEV01036928.1:0-10310 GCA_004319985.1 Emydocephalus ijimae | reverse complement strand
AACGATCCATGTAGGACTCCCAGTCCTCTTGCGCTGGATCGAACGGAGTGGGTGGTATGACGCCGCTGGACATGGTTCCGGGGTTGTGTGTAGTCAGTCACATGCTTGGCTTCTTCTTCTTAGTTCAGTCAGCTCTGTCGTCTCCACATCCCATCCTCGTCGCCAGTGTCAAGTTTGAGGCATGGGTGATAATGAATGGAGATGAGCCAGTTAACGGTGAACTTCAACTCTTTTATTTACATAGTGACAGCTCAGAAAAACAGGGCAACTATGACCCTCTTATATTGGTAACCCAATAACTATTTAACCAATAAGAACTCAGGAGCACTTGCTCCATTGAACCAATACGAAAGCTCTGTCAATGGCCAATCAGATTCCCCTGAATGGGCCAATCCGATCCTGCCATTGGACAGCCAATCAGAAGTGCAGGGCCAGAACCCTGCACTTGACTCCAAGCTCCAAATAACTTTATTAAATTCTATGCATTCACAACAGTTAGAGAATGATACATTGTTGTTGTGGCCCCGATTCCTGAGCCTATGCTGTTGGAGGAAGAGGACCTGGAAGATGAGGAGGAGGAACTGGGAATGTCTTCCTCCCCAGGACCTTCCTCTCTGATAATGCTTCAGGTTCCATCAGACAACCGAGAGGGGCAGCCTGAGATTAATCAGGAGGAAGGCATATCAGAGCAGCCCCTGACAGGGAGTAAAGAGGAAGAGTGTTGGCTCGATCCTAAGCAGCGTCGTAGGGAGAAATGTGAGCAGCAACGTAGAAGGTGTGGGAAGGTCAGAGAGTGAGCTGAGTCATTGAGCCACACCCCACAGGAGATAAAAGTAGGTGTGTTTTCTCCTGAAACTTTGTACGGGACAAAGTTTAACCTTACTTCAGATTTTCTTTGTGGACTGCCATGTGATTTCTGTGAGTAAAATTTTATTTACTATCAGTTCGGACTTGGCAGGCAGGACATGTTGGAATGCCAAGAATATTTTCAGTTCCAAAGAATTAACTCTGTGAAGTCCGAGCTAGCTTGCTTCCCTGTGTTTGTGTGAGTTTGTACTCTTTATTCTTTTGGGAAAGAGGAAAGGCGAAACAGAACACATTGTAATGATACATACAATATACATTCATATATTGTTAGAAAATGATACATTGACAAAAAATATTCATTCATTGGAAAAGTACTCATTTAAATAATAATTAATAGGAATGTAAGCATAATTACAATATAAAATGTTACTGTTACAAATGCTTTTTATTATTCATTTTTCATATTGTAGCATATTCTGTATTATTGTTGCAATGAATAAAATGTTTTTCATTTACAATATTTTTTCTTCAATTTATTTGTGTCCTCCTTCTCATTGTAAAAAAGTTGGTCACCTTACTTTATAGTGCTTTACAGCCCTCTCTAAGCAGTTTACAGAGTTTACTATTGCCCCCAACAATCCGGGTCTTCATTTTACCCACCTCCAAAGGATGGAAGGCTGAGTCAACCTTGAACCTGGTGAGATTCGATTTGTCAAATTGCAGGCAGCCAGCAGTCAGCAGAAGTAGTTTGCAGTGCTGCAAACCAAGGCTCTAGTTTTCTTATATTCAGTGCTTTCTAAAGTTTCTGAAGGATGCTGGCTTGGAGAAAATTGGAGAAAGGTTTATCTGATCAATCAATATTTGACACTAAAGGATTGTAGATGTTGTTGGAAATATCTCTCTCTCTCTTCCCTTCTCCACTCCCACCTTTTAAGGTTTTCAAGGAGCCTGGCCATGATGTTGCAATATTACTGGAGGGAATGCATAATGAGTGTTACTAAATTATTTGCTTTTTAACATAACTGAAGAAATTAACTGCTGCCATTTATTGGTAGTGTGTTCTCAGGATACCCCATGCTCCTGCAAAAAAATAGGAAAAAAAAAGGAGGAAGTCCATTTTTGCTCTTATCCTTATCCTTGCATATAGTACTAGTGTGTTATGGTTTGGAGTGCTCAAAATTTAGTAGAGAACTGAAGAGATAAATCATGCCTGCCTACCACAAATGTTCTCTTTCTAAATGATAAATAGGCAGTAGTTGGAAGAAAAATGCAACTATAGAAATATGTAAATAAATGGCATTGAAAGTGGCATTGCAACTATAGCATCCTTCAACTACAGCCGTGATGGCGAACCTATGGCAGGCGTGCCGGAAGTTCTGCTCTGGAAGAGCCCCACTGTGTATGCATGCGCAGCCCCCACCAGCCAGCTGATTGTCAAGGCGTGTGGCGTGCAGGGGGGGCTTGCATGTACATGCGCAGAGGCATGCAGTGCATGAGCAGGGGGTCACACACACACATGTACAGGGGGGTGGGGGAGTCACATGCACATGGCATCATGGTTGCAGGCACACGCCAAGTGGAAAAGGTTAGCCATCACTGAACTACAGTATACTTCAACAATACTCAACTAATGTAAGAAATCTTAGAATTACATTGAAATCCATAATGTTTCTCATGATATAACACTAAAATTTCAACAACTTGCTGCTCAGAAATAGCAACACGGGACTATCTCAAATTGTCCAGTCTGTGGTTTCCAATTTCTTTCCCTCCTTGCCTCATTTTATTGCTTGCAGATTGCCAGCTATTGTTTTGCTGAACACATTTTCTTTAAAAAAAAAAAACAAAACCTTGGAACTCTGATTCATCAAACAGATGTGCCTGCATTGGAATTTTTTTTTTCTGCTTACTTATACTATAGTCTGTCTATAAATAACCTGGAGAAATACAGTGGCTTGGCAAACTTCACACAACAGGAAGAGATGACTAACAAGGAACTATTCACCCCATATTTATATGTATGTCTGTATTTGTATTTATGAATGCATATGTGTCTGCGCCTATGGATGTACTTGTGTGTGTCAAGTTTAGAAGCACTTTCAGAATGTAACATGTTCTATTTTGGCACACCTATGCAACTCCATTTCCATGCTTCTGAGGCACACCTATTCAACTGCCTGCCTGCGTTAAAATTTAGATTGGTGGTGGTACAGAATTAATCTGATTATGATATTGAATGTTGTAACTGTGTTGACTATATCACTTACAGTATTTATATAAACTCTAGTGATTGAAATGCATTTAAGATATAACCAAAGTATATTTAACATTTACAACTCCTATATTAATAACTCTATTACACTATATTTATTAGTCATTTCTAATGTTTCAAAGAATATTTGTCAAAAATTGCTTTTCATATTACTAAATTAATCTTACTGAAGTCAGACTTCCATTGCAACTAAGAAAAAAAGTGTCTTTTCTAAACAATCGTAGATTTGATTTCCAACTAATTTAAATGGCAACATTTACCTTAAAAACGACCTCACCCACCTTGAGTCCTGCCCATCACCACTTTTGACAGGTAGCTTTTGACAACCTAAGAGTAGCTGACAATGGCTTTCAAAGTGGACATCTCTGCCTTACACACAGAAGCACTTCTTAAGACGGAAACTATACAGATCTCACAAAAAGGGGTTATTTTATTTTACTTTATTCCACTTCATTTTATTCGTTATCTGCATGCGTTATGGTTACGGTGAGCAACAACTGCCTATTTCCTGGTCTCTGAATGTATTGTTTGGAAAATAGGAAAGAGGCCCCCTTAATGAAACTGCTACAACAATGAATGAGAGATGTTCTAATTCCACACACATTGAATGTTGCACGAAAGATTTAAAATATATATAATATATGGTTTTTGTTGTGAATGAATAAAAGTGTTAATAAAGATTAGTGAGAGCTTGAAGTAAAGTGCAGGGTTCTGGCCCTGCACTTCTGATTGGCCGATAATAGCAACATCGGATTGGTCCATTCAGGAGAATCTGATCGGCTATTAACGAGCCTCTCCTATTGGTTAACGGAGCTAGCGCTCCCTGTGTTTTCATTGGTTAAATACGTAAGAGCTTGCCTATATAAAGGGAGCCGTTTCAGCCATTGAGCTGAGCTGTTACACCATGTTAATAAAGAGTTTTGAAGTTCACCGTTTCACTGGCTCGTCTCCATTCTTAGCGCCCGTGCTCAGAACTTAACAGTTTTGTCCTATAAAAACTACATGGCTGTCATTCCCAAGAGGAGAGTAATATATGTTGAAGCACCATCACCTCCACATTCAGTTCCAAAAGTAAATTTCATTTCTGAGAATATATGAGCTATGGGTTCATAGCTTTACAAATGTGTAGCAGAAGCCGGCGGAGCTTGGCAAGGCCTAATACCTTGTTCCTTCCCCCTCTCCATGACTTGCCAATCATCTCCCCAGAGCAGATTTACATTTTTAACATTTTATAAATGTAGATTAAAAAGGGATTATGAAACAAGGGGAAGGGATAAAATTACTTGCCATTCCTATTAGGAATTGAGAACCGATTCTTCCACACATAGCAACAAGCTAATATCTACAGAACTCAGCCATCACATGACATTTCCATCAACTCCGCTAAAGATCAACTGATGAAAAAGGACAATTTTTAAAAAATCTGGTTTGTGCTGCATTTTTGCACAGCAGTTGGAGCAAAAGTGTGTGTTTTAAGTTTTAGGATTTTTAAGATTTTGTTTTTCTCAAAATGCTACCATGGGAAGTCCCCCACCCACCCCCGCTCCTGGAAGAATGACATATTTTGGGCAATATTAAGAAATGCAGAAACATGTTTTTTGAGGCAGAAAGCACCCCCCTCAAAGTCTTTCTTAATAACCCACAGCAGATGCCAGCACCTAAGGAGATAAAGAGCTATTGAAAGAGGAAGCCAACTATTTACATCAGGGGTGTCAAACTTAAGGCCCAGGAGCTGGAGCTGGCCCAGAAGTGGGACTCAGCAGGTTCTGATCAGTTCTGGAGCACCAGTAGCAGAAATTTTGAGTAGTTTGGAGAACCGGCAAATTCCACCTCTGACTGGAGATTTTACAGTATCCTTCCCCTGCCATGCCCATCAAGCCACACCCACAGAACTGGTAGTAGAAAAAATTGAATACCACCACTGATCTGACCCATGGGATGCTTAGATCTGGCCTCAGGGCTGCCCTGGAAATAGCGAAGGACTGGCCCACAGTGCCTCTGGCAATGAAAATGGAATTCACGAGGGCTGCACACAGCCCCTACAAGCTCTGTTTTCACTGGCAGAGGGTTGCAAGAGGCCATTGCAGATGAAACAGAGCTTGGGAGCCTGTTTCTGATGGCAGAACGCTCACTGGCACTACAAGTGCCACCCAACACAAGTGGTCATATCCACCATGACCACACCCACCCCATTCCCCCCAAGGTCAAACACAACCCTGATGCAGCCCTCAATGAAATTGAATTTGACATCCCTGATCTAAATGGCTCCATTCATAAGCAAAGCAAATACTACAGGCACGAATCCATTCAAGAAAAGATATTTTGAAACTCCTTGCAGCAAAGTTCAACAGTTAACAAAAGCAAGAATTGGAGCGAGCGGCCCCTCACTCAAAAAAATTCCAACACAGGACAAAAACCTTTAGCCACAATAGGAATTGCTCAACACCCTTTGAGAAACACAAAGCCCATATTGCACAAATCCCAAACTTCAAAATTACAAAAACTATAAAGATCCATCCACCCATTCAGCCATTTGTTTGGCTGACCCAGAACTGAACGCCATCTTTGTGTGTGGTTCTGTTCATCAATAAAGAGAACCTTTCTTTCCAATCAGCCTCTAGTCTCCATTTTATTTCCAGAGTCTTTCTCCCAGCCTGGAACTGAACCAGATGGATTTTCCTTCTAACACTACCATTTGAATGAAGTTATCCAACAATTTTGTGTCTCACTGAAGGGATTTAAATAGTCAGACAGTGCAACTGATGTCTACAGTTTCATATGGGTGGGAGGTTTGTGCTCCAGATTATAGTTTTCCCAATGCACAAATGACAGAGGTCACTGCTACACTAAATGATGCTTACTATTCCAATAAGACAGGAACTGAGTTCCGCCTTTACCAAAAATGTTTTTCTACATTCATTCTTCAAATACACAAAGGAGCTTTCTTATGATTTATGCCTTACATGAGAAATCAGAAACAAATCCACTTGAACTCTCAAAGATGTAAAGAAGGTAAGTGATGTTTTGAATGGTTGTGTCAAAGCAGACTAGCCTTTGGATGCAATTCTATAAAGTCTTGCTTGGCAAACAGAAAACGTAGAAAATCATTATTCTCAAAGTAAGCATGTATATCCCCATTCCCTTTGGAGTAATAGCAATAGCACTTAGACTTATCTACCATTTCACAGTGCTTTATACCCCTCTCTGAGCGGTTTACAGAATCAGCATACTACCCCCAACAATACTGGGTCCTCATTTTTCCCGACCTCGGAAGGATAGAAGACTGAATCAATCTTGAGCCTGGTGAGAATTGAACTGCTGGCAGTCTGCAGAATTAGCCTGCAATACTCCATTCTAACCACTGCGCCGCCACGGCTCTAAGCAAAATTCAACATGCAGAAAACAAGTGGTGAGAAAAGAAATAAAGAACTCCTTGACTTATGACTACAATTGAGCCCAAAATGTATGTTGCTAAGTAAGACATTTGTTAATTGAGCTGTCAACTCATAAAACATTCCTATGCCTGTTTTACTAGTTGCCATAAAAAGGAGGGAGGAGGAGGAAGGAAATCTGGAAGAGCAGGGCAGCAATTTGGAAGCGAAAGTACATTCCAACTCTTATTTTTAAAAGATTGTAACTAAAATACCAGAGTTTTTGCCCACAAATATATTTAATTGGAGAATGATGACACCCAGCCAGTGAACATGCTCAATCTGGTTTATGAGACACCCAGGGGGGAGGGGGAAAACAGAGTCACAGGTGAGTGTAAATTACGTATGCCAGAGTTGGCTTCATACAGGGCAGTGCCAGTACATCGCCTCTAATAAATCCTCTGAAGTTTTTTAAAGATTGGCTCGAGAATCATGATTTAATTAGGGTGATTGCTGGAATCCTGGCATGAGTTTTATTCCATGTTATGACCTTTCTTGCCACAATTGTTAAATAAATCATTGCAATTGGTCAGTTAGTAGCATAATTGTTAAGTGAATCTGGCTTCCTCATTGACTTTCTTGGTCAAAAAGTTGCAAAAGATGACCATATGACTCCGGGACATGTCATAAAGATGACTCAGTTGCCAAGTGTCCAAATTTTAATCACCTGACTAAGAGGATGATGCAATGGTTGTAAGTGTGAAAAACAGTCAAAAGTGACTTTTTTCAGTGCTGTTGTAACTGAACAATCACTAAATGAATTGTTGTAAATCGAGGACTACATCTAAAAGCAAGAGATAACAAAAAACAAAATAAATCTAACTTAGCACTTGTCAGTGTTCCTCTCTGAACTTTTCTATTCTTGTAAATATCTTGGTTCCAACAATTCTTTATACTTCCTATTTATTCTCCTTTGTCTTCAAACTTCTCGCCTCTGCCTTTTTTCAGGATCTCATCAACTCCACCAACCATAACTTCCTTGATCTCTTCCTCCTTCCTGAGCCAGTCACATTTTCCTTCATGTATTTCTTTTCTGATCCAGTCTTCATTCCAGTGATGGGATTCAATTTTTTTTACTGGTTCTGTGGGCATGGCTTGGTGGGCATGGCTTAGTGGCATGGCAGGGGAAGGATACTGTAAAATCTCCATTCCCTCTCCAGCCAACTAACCTGCTTTCCTGCTCTGTTCTCCTGTGCAGGGCAACCAAAGAAGACCCAGCCAATCAGCTGGGACTCGGGAGGCAGAGAATAGATGAGTGTGGGGCCAGTCAGAGATGGTATTTGCTGGTTCTCCAAACTATTCAAAATTTCCACCACCAGCTCTCCAGAACTAGTCAGACCTACTGAATACCACCTCTGCTTCATTCATTTTATATTATCAAACACCTCAAATATTTTTCTTTTTATGTAGGCCACAGACTTTTGAATCCAGCCTGCAATCATTCAGCATCTTCTTGGGGTATCATACAGATTTCCTAAATGTAATCTATTCCAATGGAATCATTATGTTTCTTTTGATGCCTCAAGCCGTACTTCCATGGAGCAAAATAAGCAAAAGGATACTTTTATGCAGATATCTGTTTACTTCTTCCAACAAATATTCCTTCCAATAATTAATCTGTTACACAGGTTTTTATATAAATCTACTCCCCATAACTTCACGTGTCTGGAATGGGAAAGCACATGTTTCTCTAAACTTGCAGAGTTCCATAGGCTATAGGAACCAATTGTTCTGTGTTCCCCCTGTTGATGAAACATGATAGTCTACGTAAAGCACTGAGATTGACCAATCTCTTTATTTTAAATTATTTCTATTTCACAATTTGCATATTAAACTACCCAGGAGAGTATGTTTTACATAACATAAATGTAATACAGTATTTGCAGAACTAAGATGATTTATATACCTTAGAATCGACGTCTGTCTGTCTGCCTCTCTCTCTCTCTGTCTCTATCTATCTATCTTTCTAGCTCTTTCTCTTTCTCTCTCTATTTCTATCTATCTATATCTAAAGCAGGGTTGGGACTTATTTAATCACAGGTGAACAGTGTTTTATACGGCAGGGACAGCAACAACAACAACAAAAAACAACCCTCTGATTCCTGGTTCCAAAATGGAACCGTAACATGATTCTCATACTAGATCTAAAGGGATAGGTAGAAACATCTGGGAAGAGACAGTTCCCCCCAAATGCCATGCCTATGCCATGAACAGCTTTATAGGTGACAACCAGCACCATGAATTGTGCCTGAAACACATTGGCAATCAGTGGAGCCCACAGAGCAGAAATGTCATATGGATGCACCAAGCTGCATTTACAATTGTCTGTAAGCAGTAGTGGGATTTAGCCGGTTTGCACTGGTTCAACCAAATTGGTTGTTAATTTTTTGTGCAGTTCAGCAAACCGGTTGATCACACCAGTGGCTAGCACCACCTTGCCCTGCCCATCCCTCCCAGCCATTCACTCCTATTCTTTCCTGCTCCAAAATTGAATAAATGCAGGGTCAAACGTAGACTGTACCTGGAACCAAGCAGCAGCTTCTGAATCAAAGCAATGACTAAAATGGAATGCCTGAAAGAGTTTTTAATGCTTCCCTATATAGTTTTTTTAATATAGAGTTTTTAATGCTTCCCTATATAGCTACTTTTAATTGCTATATCTTAAAATTCTGTTTGTTTTCACTGAGTTTTTAAGGTAAACTGCCTTTCGTATTTAGCAGGCTTATATTACAAATAAATAAATACTGACCTACATATGTGCATACATTTATCTTCAAGAACATATGACTGTTCTCCGTTGTCCTTCAGTTCTCATAATAAGCTAAGCTCCATAAAGTTTGTGGGAGTAACATCTGAAGGCACCAGAATGGAGAAAAATTGGTGAAGTTGAACTAGATCTATAGATGATAGATAGATAGATAGATAGATAGATAGATAGATAGATAGATAGATAGATAGATAGATAGATAGACAGACAGACAGACAGACACAGAGATACATACACAGGCAGGCAGGCAGGGAGATATAGATATTTCCCTGCAAGTGTCGAAGTGGAATATTTACTATTCTTCATTTTTATCTTCGAAACTGTTGTTTTGATAGCCAGCTTTTCAGCCTTTCAGAACAAGGAAGCAGAAGGCACAGCCCACACTCTTAATGAAATGAAAAACAGTTAGACCTTGTTTAAAGTATTCAGATAAAAAAAAGCTCTCCGAAGGCAAAACACTAAATAAGAAACAGCTCTAACCCAAAAGAAAGCCTACACACCTTTCTGGCTGCATACAGATAAATGGCAGCAGCCTGAAATCCTGCAGATGGCTGCTTAATTCCAATCAAGGAGAACTAAGCAACTGTGATCCAGACCAAGTTACCAGAACCACACTGGCTATCCTCATTCCGTTGATTTTTTTTTTTTTTTATCTCTATCAAGCAGATAGAGATAAAACGTTTTCAGATTTTTCAAGCAGAAACCCTTGTAGAACTGCTGAGGTTCAGATAAATGGTTGGTGGGGAGAGCTTGGGCAGTTGTTTGCGAAAGGGAATCCTGGGGGACCTTTGAAGGGATCAAAAATGATAGAAGTAGGTCAACTGCAACTTAATATGACCCTCAAAAGTGAGGAAGCTTCAAAAGGAAAGATGAAGCTTTGGGGAAATGTGGGTTGTGGTTCTTGTCTCCACCTGCCACATCTCAGCTAGTGACAGGTTATGCATACCCATGTGATATATATATATATGTATATGTATATGTATATGTATATGTATATGTATATGTATATGTATATGTATATGTATATGTATAT
>BHEV01036927.1:0-19617 GCA_004319985.1 Emydocephalus ijimae | reverse complement strand
CAATGGAAAGGGAGTAAGAAAAGGGAGGAGGAGAGACAAAGGGGTAAAAAGGGCAAGGAGAAAAATAAGCAAGAGAGAAAGTGGGGGAGGAGAAGCCTTAATGGTGGGAAGCAAGATTTAAAGAAAAAAAGTTTATTTGNATCAGTGTATAGGAGAAGTATATTAAAAGAAAAAAGATGAATGGATAGTTGGAAATAGAACAGACAAAGAATGATATTGAAAATGATAATAAGATATGGAAGGATATATAAATTGAATATGATGTTTGAATTTGTGTCTGGGTGAAGAGTTTCAACCCGGGATCAAGCAGCCTTCAGAAAAGATGTTTTAGGTTTTTTTTTTCTTCTGTGTTCTGTGTTTTGTATGTTTATGAAAGGCAATACAATTTTAATAAGCAAGAAATATAATTTGGATAACTAGAATGAAAAGGAGAAGTCGGGATAAGATATGAAGTTAAATAGATAATGTAAATATTGATATTACAATTTGGAATTATTTTGTATGTTCTATTGGCTTTCTTCTTTAATTTTTTTTTTTTTAGAAAAGAATTTTCAAATTGTTATGCCTGGATTATTTGTGTATTGCTTTTGTAAAATTAATTAAATTTGTTATGAAAAAAAATGACCAAAAGATGCATCAAGATAGTACCTTAAGAAATATCTTAGTATTTCAACACAATAATTGAGAAAGTAAGACTTTCTGTCTGCATACCTAGATTTTGAAACTCAAGTCCCCACCCCAAGTAACTATTTTTTTAAATTAATCCATCATCTAAGCAACCATCTCAACCAACATTGAGTAGGTCTTTTTAATCTAGTACTATGTAGTTGTGCTGGGACCACAATCTTTAGATTTGCTAACTTGAGTCACCAATTTGGATCTTCTATTCTATTCTATTCTATTCTATTCTATTCTATTCTATTCTATTCTATTCTATTCTATTCTATTCTATTCTATTCTATTCTATTCTATTCTATTCTATTCTATAAAAAGAGCTGATTTGAGATTGTTAGATGGATTTTATGTGGACATGGAATTCTGATAGCTATGAAGCACAGTAAAGAGGCTTAATTTATTGTCCATTTCATAACTGCTTAACTGCAAGGTGTTATTGATGTTATGTTTTAAATCCCAAAATTACTTTCAAAAGACCCTGTGCCACAAACAAATAAAAAAATTCTATTTTTTTTTTTTTTGGTATTCACTCTAGGAAAGCAGGATTTCTCTTGGCTGAACCTCTTAAGTCACTTAAGTGATTCTGTAATTAGAATCTCCAAAGCTTTTTGACTGCTTTTGCTTTATCAGAGGACAAGGGAAGAGAAAGGGGGAAAATATCATTCAAGGCTGGAAATAAATCTTGACTTTCCTGTGGCAAGGAAATGCTCTTGGAATTGAACAAAGCACCATTAGCTATGCGGAGAATCAGAACACTTCAGGTCATTGGCATGAAATGGTTGGTATGTATAAATATATAGTTATTTACGGCGAGCATACAATTGATTGCGTAAGTCCAGTATTGTGTTCAGGAGTGGTGCTGACCTGTCACATAGTAAAGGAGTAGCAAGCGCCATAATTCATTACCAGTTGGAAATAGAACATCATTGGAGAGATAAGGATAACAATGACTTTCTATCCCGTGATAAATTAGCAGCAGCTGCATTATTTTCCCTCACTTATATATGGCTCTCTTTATTGAATTCAGCTTGAGATAAATAAATGAACTGTCAAAAGCCTGGCTAATAATACTTCCTGGGGACCCCGTTTGTGGGGTAGCTGAAGTGTTGGCTGATACGATCTTTACCTTTTCAGCAAGGAGGGGGCTAACATTTGCTTCTGACAAGAGACCGATGTCACCTTATCTGTTTCATTTGAGAGGCCATCAACCCCAGCCTTTTTTTTTTTTTTAAAAAAAAAGAACACAAGAGGTTAGCTCTTAAAGAGAATTTGTGAAGAAGTCTTGATTCTCTTCTTGAATTGAGATGATATGTTTTGGCTGTAAATCAGAGGTGGTATCCAGAAGGTTCTGACCAGTTCTGGAGAACTGGTAGTGGAAATTTTGAGTAGTTCAGAAAACTGGCAAATATTGCCTCTGATTGGCCCTGCTCCCATCCATTCTCTGCCTCCTGAGTCCCAGCTGATTTTGTTGTCCTGCACTGGAAAACGGAGCTAGAAAGCAGGTTAGTGGGGTGGGGAGGGAATGGGGATTTTGCAGTATCCTTCCCCTGCCACGCCCACCAAGCCGCACCTACCAAGCCACACCCACAGAACCGGTAGTAAAAAAAATTGAATCCCACCACTGAAGATAACCCCCAATCTCATAAAGAATCTTGACTTTATTGTGTTGTATGTGAAGTCAGTCAATACTTTTCATTCCTAATGTATGAATTTTGCCCATTTTTCTAACATTTTAGCTCTAAAACTGAATTCTGACACAATTCCAATCTCATTAAAAATCAATTTATTTAAACAAGGAGAACAAATTCCATCTGTATCTTTGGGGACATGCTGATCCAGAGGGAGCTGCAACTGAGTAGAGCAAGTCAAGCTTTTGCTGTGGGGTGTTCAGATAAATAATATTAATGTCAAAACTTAAAGTAATTGATTGTTTTTCTATTTCTTCTCCCCTCCACTCTCCCCTGCAAAGTCAAGCAAGAATTCTAAGTAGCTTAAGGCCATATGAAAATATATGACACAATGTGGATTTATTTAATATATATTTTTTTAGCAAGAACTATCCTGTGGGAGATTCTCAGTCATCCAGGTTATGGTCGTTCTAAAGGTACTCTTTCAGGAGACAACTGGACTTGCATGCTTTTTCTTGGAAGACATTTTGCTTCTCATCCAAGAAGCTTCTTCAGCTCTGACAGGACAGTGGGGAATGGAAGGATTTATATTCCTTGCAGACAGCTGGTCATTTGCATCCTTTTAGAGGGTCATTGAGGCTGCTTGGAGGTTTACCTGTGTCCTCAGTTGTCCCAGAGTTGCTTTTTCAAGAGGCAACAGCTTTCTTGTTTTTTCTTTGAAGACATTTCACTTCTTATCCAAGAAGCTTCTTCAGCTCTGACAGAATAGTGGGGAATGGAAGGATTTATATTCCTTGCAGACAGCTGGTCATTTGCATCCTTTTAGAGGGTCTTTGAAGCACTTGAAGGTTTATCTGTGTCCTCAGAATCACCTGAGTAGTGCTCCTGGCTCCTCCAGTCTGAAATGTTTCCTCTGGAAATCCATTCCTACTCCCGTACCATTCAAAGGGTGTTCATCCCAAATTGTACAGTTAGAAGTCTGTAGAGATTCTCAGTCATCCAGGTCATGGTTGTGGTGTTACAACCATACCATCTTTCTTCATATCTTGACGTCTCAGTATGAAGATAAGTGTAGGAGAGAGATAGATGGAGCCTGGGGGTGGAGTCAAGAGAGGAATCAATATGGAATCATTATGTTCCCAAAAATGTCTAAGTCCAATC
Source organism: Emydocephalus ijimae (assembly GCA_004319985.1). Lineage (NCBI taxonomy): Eukaryota > Metazoa > Chordata > Lepidosauria > Squamata > Elapidae > Emydocephalus > Emydocephalus ijimae. Next base: position 16,153 of record BHEV01036927.1, on the reverse strand, counting down.
CCCTTGAATTCTGTTAACTCTTACGTAACATCAGTTCAGAGGTGGCCATTAGTTGAGAAGATTCTGGGATATAGGAATGAGGAATAAATCATCTTAACTGGAACTTAACTGTGGTTCTGACTCCTTGTGCTTCACAAGCATTTCAAGAAACAAGTAAAACAGCTCCGTTGAATGTTGAACCCAAACTAAGCCATTATTTTCTCACCTTCTGTTTTATGGACACTTTTCTTTCTTGCTCTATTCTGATGTGTCTCACAAATAGAACCCAAAAAAGTAGAGATGATGGCCATAACAGTGTAATAGAAAAAAATCCCCTTTTTAAACTCTGCAGACCATGGTTGAGACTTCAGTCACACCATTAATTTTTTTACCATACTTTTAGGACACCACTTATTCTAGCAAAAAGGATCTGGTGGAAAAACTTTCTGAAAGGAGAACACAACTTTAAAAAAAAAAAAAAGGAACACATAGTTTGACTACAGATTATGTTGCTGTCTTCATAGAACTGTGCCTCAAACTAGAAAAAAGCCATATGAATATTTGGATTAGTACAATTAGCCTAAAACATGACTTGATGGTTTCAAAGCCAGCATGGTGAAGGATCAAATCTGTCATCTTCGCATACTGTGTAAACTAGACTACAACACAATGGCTTTTTTCTTGTTTGAGGCACAGTTCTATGAAGACAGGAACTGAGTTTTCTCATCCAGAGTTGTTGTATACCACACATCTGCATATGTGAAAGTTCCACCAAATTCCTTTTTTCTTTGAAAGAATATTTGGAGCAAGCTGTATTGTATTTCATCAAGTTGAATGAGAATCAGGAGGAAAAATGCCTTGAATTTTCCTGTCTGTACTAGTTCGTGATATTTCAGTTGTATCAACAATATAGCCTTTTATAATTAGCTCCCCTACCATATTAGCCTGATGCAGAAGGAAGAGACAAAACAATCTCTTTGACATAACTGTAGTTAGAAATCTGAGTTTCCTCCATCTTTCTTAGCCATTACTGTCCCTCCAATCATTGGAATGATTTACTGAGTGAGCCCTAAGTATCCTCATAAATGTAAAAAAATTTCCATTTTGTTTTACAGAACAGATGGGAGTCTTAGATAAGTGTGATTAAAAAAAAAGTACACAATTTGCAGGGAGACTTCAATTAATCATAATCCCATTTGTGCATGTTAGATGCTTTGCAGGAGAACAACAATGAAATGCATATGGGGAGGGGTGAGAGTGAGAGCTGAGATTTTCCTGAGGGTGTTTGGGCAACACTAAAGCAATAAAAGAGGTTTCTTTGTAATAAAGCAAAGATGTTTGAAGAGTACAGAATGTAAGAGTTTCTTTAGCATGCTATTATTTTTTTAAAAAGATGTGCGTGTGTGTGTCAAAAGGAATGTTGGGCAATATTTATTAATAATATTGTAAACCTGACGTTGAATGGTATCTTGAAAATATTGTAAGACATGAAGGCATGTTGCTATGGGTTAGAATTCAGAATTATAAGGCTGAAAGGGATCGCAGAGGTCTCCTACTCCAACCCCCTGGATACTTTATACCGTCCTGGTCAAATCTTTGTCCAGTTTATTTTTGAAAACCTTCAATGTTGGAGCACCTAGAACTCCAGGGGACAAGCTATTCCATTGATTAATTGTTCTCACCCACAAAATTACTACATATTTCTCGGTTGAATGTCTCTCTGATGTGCTTCCATCCATTGCTTCTTATTCTGCTTCTTATTTCCTTCAGGTATTAATATTCAGTGTTCTCTTCTAGTAGTAATATATGATTTTTACCAATGTGTGATCTATTCTTATTTTAACAATTGTTTATCAGTTATTATAGGAGGGATAAAACAGGAAGTTACCATGGTTTAAAAAACGATTTGATTTCATTTACATTTCAATTTAATAAACCTTAATTAAATATTGTAATTTGCATCCTTCTTGTTATGACTTATCTCCTAATTCATATTAAAAATAACATCTGGAGTGATATGGGGCTACAATTAAAGTTTGAAAGGCAACATTTAGACTTGCAGAATTAGAATGTTCTGCTCTAAAAAAACGATTAGAAGTCTATTAAATCATTTACGTGATGGACGATTGGAAAAGTTATACTTGTGCGTCCAAGGAAATATTTTTATAAAAAATATTAGACAACCTGTTATTCATGAGTCATTATTTCAGAGATATTTTCTTATCTAAATATGAGTGGGCAAAAAAGCTGTAGGAACAACCTCTGACTTCCTACCAGTTTCCCCACTGACTTTCCTTGTAGGAAGCTGGCAGAGAGCATAGGACATGACAATCACATGACTTGCCTGACCATGGCCATGTGGCAATGCAGCATCATTGAAGTAGTCTATCAGGATTCTGGCAGTTGCCCTAATTAAATCATGAGCCTCGAGCCAAGCTTCAAAAACTTCAAACAATTTATTAGGAATGAACATGTCGACATGACCTATTGCAGCGGTTGCCAACCGGTGGGTCATGGCCCACTGGTGGGCCATGAGAAAATTTTGGTGGGCCACAGAGAAAATTTTGGTGGGCCCCAGAGCAACACCACAAAGCAATTAATTCAGGCTCTGCAGAAACACTAGGCTGCACTGCCCACATGGCCCATGGGAACCCTCTCCTCCCACTCACTCCCTACCCAACAAACTTGCCTGCTAAATTGCTATTTTTCCTTTTTCCAACCATCATCTGTTCTGCTGTGTTGGGAGATTTAGATTAGCTAGGAAGAGGGAAATGGTTGGATTTCTTGCTTTCTAGCTTTAGATCTTCAGCTCAGCACAGCCGAACCTCCCTTAGAATTGAAGGTTTTCTTGGAAGCAAATTCAGTGCAGACTCAAGGCAAGCAAATTTGAGAGATTGAGCTAGCCGATGGCAGATAGATAGATCACTGAATGATTCTGTGAGCAACTCAATCTGCCTGCTTTGCCTGATTTTGGGTAAAAGCTGCTCTTTTTTTAAATAAAAAATCCAATATTTACATGTATGGTGTGTTGTGAGTTAATTTTGTGAGTTTTCTTGCTAGCAAATTTTACAAGTTTGCTTGCAAGCAAATTTTATGTGACAGACTGAGCTTGCTGACGGCAGATAGATAGATCTCTGAATGAATCTGTGATTCTGTGAGCAACTCAATCTGCCTGCCTGTTTTGCCTGATTTGGGGTAAAAGTTGCTCTTTTTTTATAAAAAAAAAATATTTATATAAATATTTATAATATTTACATACAAGCCGTGCCCAGCCAGTCACATGATCACCAAGCCACACCCACAAATTAGGCCATGCCCACAGAACCAGTTAGTGATCCCTGGGATCTAAAATTATGAGTTTGGTGGTCCCTGTGGTCCAAAAGGTTGGCGACCCCTGATCTATAGGAAGCCGATTCTGAGACACATAATTCACTGTCGCCCTTGACCCTGATTTCCCCACCCCCACCCCTCTGGGTGTATCATAATTCATATTCTCCAATGGGACACATCCATAGCCAAGAGTCATCAATCACATGTGCAAATCAGAAATTCTGGTAGCTTAGTTATAATCTTTGCAAGATAAGAATGGAATGCACTTTCAGTTCCAAACTGCAACACTGGTCTTTCAAATTTCTCCCCCCCCCCACTTCTGTTCATGGCAACTCTACAACAAGCATAGAAATGTTTTATGAGTTGACATAGTCATAACTTTGCAAAACTTCAATCTCACAAAAATCATAGGTTTTCTACATTAGCCCATTTGCGATATGTTGAGTCAAAAATTTACCCTATGACACACCTTTTCACACAACTGAAGGCTACAACTAAACAGACGAACAGACAGTTTTGGTAGTACATAGATTCTAAGATAGAAAGAAGAGAGAATTTATAACAGTTCATAGGGAATATTTTTTCCCAAACAGCTAATTTTTAGAACAAGAATCAGTTCTAGCCTTCAGAAATGTATGATACTTGTATATTTTTTCTTTACTTATATCCTTGAACAATGCATGCAAAGTGGAGTGGAGATTGGAGCAGGAAGAAAAACAGTATACAATACTTCCACCTATTATATTTTGCTTTCAAGGGTAAAAGACAGCATTCTGCAGTAGTGCCCCTCTTCTGTCATGACTTACTTCCTTGAAAAATTGAGCCTCTTAATACCAGATGTTGTGGCATTTATGGATGGAGGTGGTCAGTAGAGAAGAAGAGCTTGCATCCTGTTATCATGTCTTGGAGTTTCTTGGAGTTTCTAATGCCTCCCAAACAAGTTTTGGTCACCACAATTTGAACAAGATAGTAAGACTCTGGAAAAAGTGCATAGAATAGCAACAGAGATTATTAGAGGGGCTAAAACATATGAAGAATGGTTGCAGGAATTGAGTATGTCTAGACTAGTGAAAAGAAAGACTAGGGGTGATATGATAGCAGTGTTCCAATATTTCAGGGGCCACTACAAAGAAGAGAGGGTTAATGTTTTTTTCCAGAACACCAGAAGGCAAGACATGAAGCAATGGATGGAAACTAAACGAGGAGAGAACCAACCTAGAACTAGGAGAAATTTCCTAATAATGAGAATGATCAGCCAATGGAACAGCTTGCCTTCAAAAATTGTGGGTGCTCCATCACTGGAGGATTTTAAGAAGACACTGGACAGTCTTGTCTGAAATGGAACAGGGTCTCCTGCCTGATAGCCAATAGAATAGGACACCATCTTCTGTGATCTCCAACAATAATGCAAACTCAGAAGAGAAACTTTACAAAAATTGTCTGTCACTCTGAGATCAAGGAAAACCAATGCCATTTTTGCAGAGGAAGAAAGCTTTTAAGAACTCCTGAGATATATATTTGGCGGCAGGATTATGCTGAGCCAGGGTACTCAACCTTGGCCCAGTGTCATCTATGTAAAGTCTGCATCCTTAAAGTGGACACTTCAGAATAGAAAAAAATATGTAGTATTGAGAAGAAGAAAGGAAACAGATAACATTGTTTTCAGAAGGACCGTTACACAGGGCAAGATGTTTTCTATGCCTCTTAAAATAATTCTTTGACCAACAACCCATTGATTTATTTAAATGAACATAATGATCTTCCTTCCCTCTTTACTCCCAGTTGTCTTCTGCCACTCCAACTTGATCAGCATATTGATATTTTGATCTTCCTTTGCCCAGGCAAAACATCTCACGCTGAACCTTTTATAATATGAATGATACATGCAAACAGAAATCTTTTGATGCTCTTTACCAAAATCTTGTTTAATCAATTGATTTTATTTCAGTAAAACAGTTTGTAAACTTAATAGTGACCTCTAATACTCATTCTCAGCTTCTACTCATGAGTACCCAATGGTTGTCATGTGAACAATGGACCTTTTTTTGGTATATTTTTTTTGGTATTTCTATACTTTCAAACTATTGATAGAGTTCCCTTGAATGAGTTTGACACCTGGTGATTAAACATAATATGTAGTTTTCTTCCAGTGTACAACCTTCGCTCCAGAGAACTTCAGCCCCTCTGACTTCAGTTTAATCCCAACACTTAATCACTTAATCTTCTGGTGATTTCATTTAAACATAATGGCTGGCATCAGTTTTAGGACATAGGCATATTTCCTGCATGTGAAGTGAGGTGGAATTGTTTAATATAATAAGTAATATCTGGGTTAATTTTGAATTAAGTAGATGGATTACATTATATGGCATTGAGTGCACCACTGAAAGAGCTGAATGATCAGGTTAGAGGCAATTCATGGACAATTCTACAAAGAATTGACAATGACTTCATAGCATGTAATCTATCAATCAAATACTGTTGTGATACTGTTTTGGAGACTTGCAAAACCATTGCATATCTCACAATGTGGTGAGATACTCATAGGCGGTTTCTTGATCACTATGAAGCATTAATATTCTTTCCAATCAATCAAGGATGTTGAAATAAAAAAAATGGATTCTTCCTGTTAGTCACGATAAAAGTATAGTTGTCAATAATATATAGGTGTGACTTGAGATTTTTGTTCTTGTGTGAAATATTGAGTTTTCCCCATTTAGCTATATTTTTCATATTTATTTAACCTAACAGACAAAAAACATGACAGTCAAAAACAACTCAGAAGTCTAAAAGACCAAGCCAAACATTAGAAGTGATATGATAGATCACTAATATGATCAAGTAAATCCTTGTGGGAAGACATACAATTTCTTATGTTCATGTTTCTGCAATAAATTTATTTCTTAATTTTATTTGGCAAACATGGAGTGACTATCAATTGTCACTAATTTAAATTTGCGAACTAGGAAAATACGGTGATCTCAAATTCTGCTTCCCTTTGGCATTTATGAAAAAGAGTTGAAGTGTATACTTATTTCTTCACATAAAGTCACAGATTGTGAAGGTGGCCCATATGGACACATGAGTCTTAGATCCACATCTATCCTTACAAACTATGAGAAGGGGGAAAAACCCTCACTTTGCTCAATTGGAACAAGACAAGATTTCTCAGTAGGAAGGGCCATAATTGAGCATTAAAATGGGAAGGATCAGGATAAAGAAACAAATGAGACCTGGTTTAAAACAAACTGGACTGATAACAATTTTAGATGGAACTAAATACATTCAACAAGCTAGTCCTTATGTATTTAATAATGTCCTTCTTCCATCATATTAAGAATCAAAATTCTTAGAGGCTATGGAAGCTGCACTACTCCCCCCACCCCCAAAATGCAGTTGGGTACTTTGGATTGTATATCTACAGAATATAGAATAACAGAGCTGGAAGGGTTCTTGGAGGACTTCTGGTCTAGTCTTGTCTTGATCTGTGAAAAACAAGGATTGAAATATACAAGGATTATTACTTAGGCATTTTTCAGTCCCAGGAAAGGAGAAGAGTTTGGAAATGGCTCAGACTCTAATTCATTGTAGTATTAGAAGGAGGAGCATATAAAGTATAATCAGACTTGCAAGACTCTGTTATTATAACCAGTCTTATCTTCCCGTGGAAGGGATTTCTGGGTTGGTCTATTTAGTGGAGCTGACAGTGTACAGTAGCTAAATTAGTGAGTTACTTTCAAATCACCTAGGATGACAAGTGGATCAGATGTAATCCTTGAACAGAGACACATTGGTTAAAGATCTATGGACCCATAATGTCCATAGTTATATGGTGTCACTTATGGCAGTAGTTAACAAATCATCCCTTCCAAGCTTAAAAATAAGGGTTGCTATTGCTGCACTTAAATCATTCCTTTTTGAGGATGAAATGGGACAGTCTGTGTTGATCCTGATCTACTAACTATCCTGATTCCTTTGAAGGAAAAATAAAGCATAAATATGTTATCAGCAAGCAATGTATAGAGAAATAATGTTGAATGCAAGGATACCAATGGAAGCAGGAGTGGGATTCTATTGGTTCGAACCAGTTTGGGCAAACCGGTAGTTCCGGCAATCATTTGGCCCCATTCACCTGCCCCTGCTGTGCCTCAGCTATTTTACTCACTGGGGCTGCAGTAGAAGGTAAGTATTAGAGTTGAAAATGGGTGGTTTTCAAAGTGCACACTCACCAAACTGGTTGTTACAGTGGTTGAATCCCACCACTGAATGGAAGTCATAATTACAAGGGCCATCTATCCGTGAATTAATTAATAACTGATTTTAAGAACTATTCACAGCAGGTACTATGCAACTGAAAGGAAGTTTCTTTCAGGAATCCATAACTTATTATCATTGCTTCATGGCCAAGTGTCTTGATCTCATAGTGATATTGCAGGGTATTTAGTCCTATTTTTTTTCCAGGCTGATGCATTTTCATTTCTTTTAGAAGATTATACTAGTCATCAAAGGTTAATCCACCCTCAGTTTGTAATTAGTCTTAGTAATGACTTGGCGTCTCCAGACTCACCCAAGTTGGTGCAAGTAGGAGGAGAGTGGATCCATCACTTTTAGCCCATTTTCACATCCAATCAGCATCCTAAGCTGCCTCTTATCCAACCATTTCTCTGGCCTGTGGTTCTTCCCTCTGTCTCCCAAAACATTTTCCACATACTATTCTTAATATGAAAAATAGCAGTTGAAGCTCATTTATTTATGAGAACTTCCTGGTTTGTTCAATATTCACCTTTTGTAATTATATATTTTAGAAAATTAGAACATTGTAATAATAAACTAATTGTAATGAAAATATACACCTTGATTTAATAGGCCATTAGACATGTAGAGGTTCTGTTAAACCCAAATGTTGATTAAAACTGAATTTACATAACAACTGATGTCATCGGTGTCATTTGAATAATTATACCAAAATCATAAAAAAAATGCAAGTGATGTGAAAATGTAAATTGTAAGATTAAGAAAATGATACAACTGGACAGAAATGATGTATAAACCTCAGAACTTGTACAAATGACTATTTACATATGTTAACACAATCCAGAAAGTCTTGATTATATCCAACATTTGCCATTATCCAAATAATAGATTTCAAGCTAAGACCTAAATATATGGGCATTTTACAGTTGGTAACAAATTTTGTACTAATATATCACTCTTGGGATTCTTTTGGTTTGTAAATCAAGGTTATTTTTATTAAAAAGGCATGCGTATTTGTATATTTGTGTATGCATGTGTAAGAGAGATAGGGTAAATTGGTATTGAAGCTTCTTTGCTTTCTTGTTATGTATTATTCCTATTTTAGACATATACAGATAACCTGCTATATACTGATCTATAAACGACTTATTTCTTTCACTAACTTCACTCTGAAGCAACCCCATAAATAGAACAAAGCAAACATTTCATGTTGAAACTATTTTAAATTTAATACTTAAATGGATGGCACTAATGGTTACTCATTAAGAGGCCACTAAAAACATAGGTAGGCTCCAAAAATTCAGACTGTTTTCCATATCTCTTTCCTGCCATCTAGTCATTGTCTAGATTTTTTGTGACCCAGTTGTTATGTCTGGAGAAACGCTGCTTTATAAAAACAAATAAAAACTTCCTATACTTTCCATTAAAAAATATAAATAAATTGTAGGAGCAAATCCGGCATTGTTTCTTATTAACAGCAGGCTTTAACAAAAAAAAGTAAGAAAAAATATACATTGATACAATATAAAACATTCCTCCCAAGCACAGGAACCAAAACTACCAGTCCTTACATTTGTGATAGAACTTTGAGACATCCTGGAACTCTTTTATTTTTCCCACTAGACAATCTGTTGGAAAGAGATTATGCAATGAGAGTTAGGACTCTGCTTGTTTGTCCATTACAGATTAACTCTCCAACAGTTAAGGAGAAGATCCCGAAACTTAATATTGAAAGACAGGTCAAGGAGAGAAAGCTGAAAGCTGAAGATGAGCTAGATCTACCTGGGAGCTATGGCGAAAAGAAATGAGAACCAATTCCCTCTATTTACAGAATAACAAAGTTGGAAAGGATAGATACAGATAATCAGAGTTGGAAGGGACCTTGTAGGTCATCTAGTCCAACCCGCCACCCAAGCGGGAGACCCTACACCATTTCTGACAGATGGCAGTCCAATCTCTTCTTGAAAGTCTCAAGTGATGGTACTCCCACAACTTCCGAGGGCAACTTCTGTTCCATTGGTTGATTGTTCTCACTATCAGAAAGTTTATCCTTGTTTCCAGGTTAAATCTCTCTTTGTTCAATTTCCATCCATTATTCCTTGTCTGGCCTATAGGAGCTTTAGAAAATAGCTTGACCTCTTCCTCCCTGTGGCAGCCCCTCAAATATTGGAAGACCACAATCATGTCTCCCCCTGGTCCTTCTCTTTACTAGACTAGCCAAGGCCAGTTTCTGCAACCGTTCATTGTATGTTTTAGCCTCCAGTCCCCTAATCATCCTGGTTGCTCTTCTCTGTACTCTTTCTAGAATTTCAACATCTTTTTTGTAATGTGGTGAGCAGAACTGGATGCAGTACTCTAGGTGTGGTCTTACTAAGGCTTTATAGAGTGGTATTAGTACTTCCCTTGATCTTGACTGTATCCCTCTGTTAATACAACTTAGGATTGCATTAGCTTTTTTGGCGGCGGTTGCACACTGCTGGCTTGTATTTAGCTGGTTGTCCACTTCGACTCCAAGATCCCTCTCCCAGTTACTGCTATTGAGCCCTGTTTCACCCAGTCTATATGTGTACTTTTGGTTTTTCTTGCCTGAGTGCAAGACTTTACTTTTCTCTGTATTGAATTTCATTTTATTAGATATGGCCCAATGTTCTAGTCTGTCTCTGGATCTTGAGCCTATCTTCTTGGGTGTTAGCTATTCCTGCCAGTTTAGTATCATCTGCAAATTTGGTAAGTTCCCCTTCTATTCCCTCATCTAAGTCGTTAATGAAGATATTGAAGAGTCCTGGGCCTAAGACGGAACCTTGTGGCACCCCACTGCTTCCTTCCCTCCATGTAGATCTAGACCCATTAAGGACTACTTGAAAGGACCTTGAAAGCTTTCTAGTCCAACCCTCTCATCAGGCAGAAAACCCCATCATTTCAGGCAACTGGTTATCCACCATCTTCTTATCCATCATTGTTATCCACCATTATTGGAGCAGTCACAACTTCTAGGGGCAAGTTGTTCCACTGGTTAATGGTTCTCCCTGTCAGGAAATTCCTCCTTAGTTCTAGGTTGCTTCTCTCCTTGATTCATTTCCATCCACTGCTTCTCATTCTGCCTTCAGGGGCTTTGGTGAACAGCTTGACTCCCTATTCTTTGTGGCAACCCCATAAATATTGGAACACTGCTATTGTGTGACCCCCACGTCCCCCTTTTCATTAAACTTGACATGCCCAATTCCAGCAACCTGCTTATTTCTGCTTATTTAATTTTTAGAGTATATAAATTTCAACAGTCCAACTCAGTAAAGAATTCATTGTGAAAGTAATTATTTTTCTGAACACTTGCCAAAAATATTAGCAAGCCAGTTATGAAATGAACTGGAAAGAAATTCATTGATTTGTTTTCTTATGGTACTGAGATCCAGCTCTGATTGTTTACGAACTCATCAAGATCCCACCAAATCTATCTATTGAGTCAATCTTTAATGTAGATAAAATGAAGAGTTTAATTTTGCACAAATATTTGCCAAGGATTGATACACCTTATGCAATATGAAGAAAAATAAAATTAACACATTTCATTACAATGTCAGTTAGAATGACCAACCAGTGTTTAGGAAAAATTACCCATGTTTGCAATCCCTAGCTAAATACCTGCTCAAGATGTACACACAATTTTCTCCATGGCAGCTATCCAATTCCATAGCGCTGCTTTGGAGTGTTATATTTATAAAAATATAATCACCCTAAGAAGTTTCAGAAGCCAGCTAAAACAATGAGAAGTGGTTTGAAATAGTAAATATAGGATCCATTAAATGAAGTGCTTAAAAAAATCATGACTATATTTTAACTCATGCTCAAGTTTGAAACACTGAAACTAAGAATAATCTTAGGGTTCCAGGCAGTCCTCAGCCTAATTTTAAGTTTATATTACATCAGAGAAAGGAAAGCTTCAGGCAGCTTCAGGCAGGTACCAAATGTTAATTGCAAAAGTGTTAATTGCATAAAATGGCATAAAATGGCCTTCTTTCTCTTTTTCTCCTGTTAGGGATAGAGAAAGGCAGAAGTTTATTCCCATAAATGGTAGGGGTGGACGATTTCAAAGGGTTTCTTGCTTAATTTCTTGCGTATTTCTAGTACACAATTCTGTAATAGCTAATCATAGGTAATGTGATGCAATGAACACCTAGAAAGTCAATGGATAGGAGTTTTGGCAACACACAGCTTTCCCAGGGATGAGCAGTAAATTTCATTGGAATGAGGCCTGGATTAGGAGATTGTGTGAGTCCTGAGCTGGTTGGGAGATGAGGGAACAGGTTCAGATTAGCCAAACTCCAGACACTCTCGGCATATATATCTCGTAGGTTAGATGGTTACAGCTTTAGTTTGGCAAGATTCTGTACATCAGGAGTAAGCAAATAAAGGATTGGACACTGGACATTGGATCTTTCACAGTGTCGCCTTTGGGTTTGGGCCTGAAGGTTGTGTTAAATGTAAGCCATTTCTATCCACTCATCTCTGAATCCTCTAATTCTTCCTCAGAATAATGATATTTAGACTGATCTTTTGATGAAAATTTAATTCTAGATGGCAACCCTGAAGACATTGTTTTTCAGCAACGATAAGCAACCAGTGACAAAATGAGCACTGGCCTATTTTGTGGACCAGTGCCCATAAAATGTTGACCAATCCAATAGTTATACTGGTTCATTTACTTGATTTTAGGCAATAGCCTATGCAATTAATTTTAGAAAATGTCCAAGCGAGGCTATGTGAAATTAGAATTGTAGAACAAAGCGTAAAAAGCAAATTCCATATGCTTATTTCATTCCATCCATCCATCTACTCCATCCAGCTATTGTCAGTGTTGGGAAAGGAGAGAAGAATAGTGGAGGAATATCATGGCACATTTATCTATAAGTAAAATGCCTCATTCCTCATTGAATGCTGGTTGCATTCTGTTTGCTGATTTACAAGACAGCAGTTACACAGAAGTTGTGGGAAGGGACAATTTGATAAATGAAATATCTACAACCATTTGTCATTACAAAAACAACCTGCATTTTTATTTCATTTGGAATAAAAAGGAAAGAAAGGGAAAGCAGGAAGGGATAGCCATATTGTGCATTTGTGGCAGTGCTTGTGGCTAGAGCACTTTCATTTTAGTGTATTATTAATTGCCGTGCGGACATTTATTTTAATACGAGTAGCTAGGAATCACTTCCTCTGATTGTTGCTCAAGAGCACATATGGGAAAATACAAAAGTTCAACCTTTGATTTCCTTGCCCTTTTTGCTTGTTATTAGTGGGCTTTCAAAGCAATACAAATAATATATATTCTCTGTCTCTCACAAAGAAGAAAAAAAAACACATGATGATTTTATGATTTTATATAGGTACAAATGGTGACATGAATGTAGAATCCCATCTAGATTCTGATTAGGCACAATGTTTCCTTTCCCTTCCTCTCATCACAGCCTAAATGTGAAATCAAAAACAGTAGCCTGACTTTAATTTCTCAGCTTTGCACCTGCTGCATATCAAAGCAATCTGGCTGTGCATTTCGTTGAAGAAACAGCAAAATTACCATTCATTTCGGCATTTTGTTCTTGTTCCCACACAAGTGCACGCATGCATATTTGATGCTCAACATATTGCTTTCTAAATGATTACCTCCAAACATAGATACACAGAACTCGCAGAATTTTTCAGCAGATGCCAGCGTACTTGGGGGAGGAGGGGGAGCTCCTTAATTTTTGATCTAGAACTGGGACGATGTAGTGGAATATAATCTGGAGCCACAGGAGTGGGTGGGGGCCTTTTTTCCAGAAGGAAAGAGACAGTGGAGCTTGAGCAGGAAGAGGGCAAGCATGGGCCCTCCCTAGTAGCTTCCAGTGGCTACCTAAGCACCCAACCTAGCTGCCTTCATTCTGATAGAAATATCACTTTAGACTTATATACCGCTTCTGTCGTGTCCGTTCGGCAAGGAGACCAGGAGGCAGTGACTAGGGTTTCAGCTCTTTATTTAGTCCCCAGAACCGATCTGGCTCCAAGGGAAAAACAGCGGCTTTTTATTCTCAAGCCGCGGTGGCCGCAGCCAATGGCACCGCTTTGAATCTCCCGCGATTCGTTTCCACCAATCGCGGGAGATTCTCAGCGGGCCAATCAGCACGGCTCGCTAAACCAATCAGATCACCCAGCGTACTTTGGCCAATCAAAACACGGGGTTTCAAGAATGCAAATGAGCGTACAGAACACCCCTCCCCTCTTGGTTTGGTCCTATGTAACGTAGTCCCATAAGTAGGCGGGGCTCCGCACTTGCCTATTGGACCTGCGCAGGTCAGTTGTTGGTTGGCTCCTGGCCGGTTCGGTCGGGTTCTCTGTGTCTCTCGGCCTCGTCGATGGAACCGCCTGGTAGGCCTCACCGGGCCGCTTGTCACAGCTCCCTCCCGGTCTACCCGGGCTGGTTGAGCTGCGGTTTTCGTCGCTCCCACCTGGTCTTTCCAGGCTGATTGAGCTGGCCTGGCTGCTTCTCCCTGGTGAGGTTTCGAGCTGGCTGCTTGCTGGTGAGTATGGCTGGTTCCTTTCTTCTGGGTTTTGGTTCCCGGGGTATTTCCTCCCCTCTTGGCTTGTGTTAAGGGGATTATCTGTGTCTGGTTGCGTGTCGGTTGTGTTTCTTGTGGCTGTTCTCGATCTTATTTGATCGATGTGGCATTTCCACGCTCGTCCGTCGGTTATTTGCAGCCTGTATGAGCGGAGACCTGCCAGTTGGGTTATGGTTGCTGGTACCCATAGTGGGTCTCTGGTTAGGTTTTTTGCATAGACGGTGTCACCTGGCGCAAAAGACAGGCGCTGGCTGGAGGAGTTTGGGGGTTTTTCCGGGTTGTATGTGGGGTGCAGTCTGTCGAGTGGGGACCTTATTTTCCTCCCCATTAGTAGCTCTGCCGGGCTTTTGTTCATTGTTGTGTTCGGGGTTGTATGTTGTACAAAAAGCATTTTATTTATTTTGTCTTGGATTTCCCCGTGTTTCATTTTCTGGATGGTTTTTTGGTGAATTGAACCATCTGTTCTGCCCTTCCATTCGCCGCCGGATGCACCAGAGCTGTCAGTGCGTGTCGGATGCCCCGTTCCGCTGGGAATTTTTCAAATTCCAGCGAGGTGAATTGGGGCCCGTTGTCCGACACGATGACATCCAGGAGGCCGTGGGTTGTGAATAGTTTGCAAAGTTCCTTGGTCACGGCCTCTGTGGTGGTGGATTTCATGTTGCTTACCTCCAACCAGTTGGAGTAAGCATCTACGGTTACTAGGAATGTATGTCCCTTGGTGGACCTGGAAAAGTCTATGTGGACCCTAGACCAAGGTCCCCTGGGGGTTTCCCATTCCAGGATCGGTGCCGTGGGAGGGCTCGGTCTGGTTTCTTGGCAGCGTTGACACCTTGCCACCCAGGCCTCAATTTGTTTATCCATCCCTGGCCACCAAGCATAACTCCTGGCCAAGGCTTTCGTTCTAACTATGCCCGGGTGCCCCTCGTGTAACAATTCCAATAACTTCCCTTGCAGTTTTTCCGGGATAACCGCCCTATCCCCCCACAGTACACACCCTTTTTGCAACGAGAGTTCCGTTTGCCGGTTTCGGAATGTTTTGAATGCTTCATCGTTGTCCTTTTCTGGCCACCCTTTCTCTACCCAATGTAACACCCGCGCCAGACGTTTGTCTTTATTGGTTTCTTGGGTGAGGCGTCACATGTGACGGCGAGTGGTAGGGTCTCATTGTATTGGATGAGGACGGCATCTGAGGTGAGTAGGTCCTTGGTTTTCCTGAAGGCGGCTTCCTCGCATTTCCCCCAAGTCCAGGTAGCCGCCTTGTCCAAGAGCCTGTGCAAAGGCTCCGCCGTGGTCGCCTTTTGGGGCAGGAAAACATTGTAAAAATTAAGCAGTCCCAGAAATGCCTGCAGTTCCATTTTAGTCCTGGGTGTGGGGGCCTCCTTAATGGCTCTGATTTTGGTTGCGGTTGGGTGGATGCCATGCCGGTCTAGGAGGTAGCCCAGGAACCCGACCCGCTCTGTGTAAAGTTGGCACTTTTCCCTCTTCACTTTTAGCCCAGTTTCCTTGAATTTGGTTAGCACCTCCCTTAGCCGACCCTCTAGTTCTCGCTGGTTGGTTGCCGACATCAGCACATCATCGAGGTAGGGCACCACCCCCTTGTTGCCTTGCAAGAGTCTCTCCATGAGGCTCTGGAAAATTCCAGGTGCCACTCTGACTCCAAACTGGAGTCGATTACATCGGAAAGCTCCCCGGTGGGTGACTATGGTTTGCGCCTCCGCAGTGTCTGCGTCGACCAGCAGCTGTTGGTATGCTTGGGCCAGGTCGAGTTTTGCAAAAACCTTGCCTCCCCCCAGTGAGTGTAAAAGATGCTGCACTACTGGGACGGGGTAGGCGCTTTGTTGGAAGGCGCAATTTAGGGTGGCCTTATAGTCCCCGCAAATTCTCACCGATCCATTGGGCTTGACTGAGGTGACTATTGCGGTCTCCCACCGGGCATGGTCAATTGGTTGTAGGACCCCTTGCTTGACGAGCTTGTCAATTTGCTCATCAATTTTTGGCCT
>BHEV01036926.1:0-15996 GCA_004319985.1 Emydocephalus ijimae | reverse complement strand
CAACTTGAAGGATGCCACTACGGGAAAAAAGCGAGCAGTATTCCTGACCCACTGTGGACCTGCTGTTTTTAAGATGGCCAAAGCACTGGCGAAACCGGCTGAGGTGAAAACCATGGACTGGGACGTCTTCGAGCCCCTCCTACAGGCCCACTATGCATCTACCATACCAACGCTTGTCCGAAGACATGAATTTTACCAGAGAGACCAGCGGAAAGGAGAGAGCGTTGCAGATTTCATCGTGGATCTCCGGAACCTGGGAGGCCTCTGTGGGTTCGCCGACCTCAAAGAAGCTCTAAGAGACTGAATAGTTCTGGGACTAGATGCACAGCATGTGCAAAGTAAGCTGATGGTGAAAGGCGACATCAGCCTTGCAGATGCCATCGCTGATGCTACTACAGCAGAAGCAACCAGGAAGTTGGCTGCCCAAATGCGCCGCACCAATGCACCGCTCTGCCAACTCGCCAGCGAAACCTCACCTCAAGAGACACACAATGGCAACCCACCACGAGGACCTTGAATCATCATCAGAAAGTGATGAGGAGGAGGTCAACTGGCTCCAGTCTGAACATGACCAACGCCACCAGCGGAATCAAAGACTACAGCACCAATGCGCAGGTTGTGGGGCAAACCACCCACGATCAGACTGCAAATTCCTCGACGCGCTCTGCCACTTTTGTGGGAAGAGAGGCCACATCAGAAAGGTCTGTAGAAGCAAGCAAGGATCCAGCCCATTTCAGAGGGGAACCAACTACCGCCAAACCACAGGGAATAGTCCTGTGAGTCGGGAACATTTGAACCACCAATGGAACAACCACTCCTACAGAAATAAACCACTAGCCAATTCAACGAAACGAGAAGAGGCACACCAAACCATTACAATTGGTCACGCCTCATCATTAGATGCAAAGAAGATCCGAGTGAAGGTCGCCATCGAAAACCAGCCCTGCGTGATGGAAGTCGATTCAGGATCGTCCCTCTCGATGGTTTCCTGGAAGACCCTTAAACAATTAATCCCTGCCGTCCGGCGGCAAGACCTCAGAACCCAAAGAATCATACTCAAGGATTATCAGGGAAACCGAATTCCGGTCGTTGGATCCAGCCTAGTCCAGGTCTCATTCAAAAATCATACTGCATCTTTACCATTGACCGTTGTCGACCGTGATCGGCCTAGCTTGTTAGGCCTTCAATGGTTTGCCCCACTCGGGATTGAGGTAGCCGGCATTCACCAAACCAGAAGCGACGACTGGGAGGAGGCCCTCGTCCAGGAATTCCAGGACGTCTTTGCAGACAAACTAGGCGAGTACAAGGGGACCCCGATATCATTTAACCTTAACCCTGAAGTAGCCCCCATCCGCCTTAAGCCTCGTCGGGTACCTTTTGCCCTTAAACCAAAGATTGACGAGCAGCTTGATAAATTAATAGCCCAGGGTGTTTTAGAACCAACAGACCACGCTCGTTGGGAAACCCCAATCGTAACACCCATCAAACCGGATGGATCGTTAAGGATTTGTGGGGACTACCGGGCCACCCTGAATCACGCCCTTCAACAGAACGCTTACCCGGTGCCGGTGGTACAACACCTTCTCCAATTCCTGGGGGGCGGAAAAGTCTTCGCTAAATTGGATTTAGCACAGGCGTACCAACAACTGCCTGTAGATAAAAAAACAGCAGAGGCACAAACGATCGTTACGCACCGAGGCGCCTTTAAGTGCAACCGACTCCAATTCGGAATGAGCGTAGCCCCAGGGATTTTTCAAAGTTTGATGGGGAGACTCTTGCAAGGGATCAAAGGGGTTGTACCATACTTTGATGACGTTTTAATTGCTGCCCCGAATAGAGAAATACTAGAAGAGCGTCTTAAATTGGTTCTCCAGAAATTTAAAGACTCCGGCCTTAAGGTTAAAAAAAATAAATGTCAACTGTGTACAGATAAAGTAGAGTTCCTGGGGTACCTAATCGATAAACAAGGCATTCACCCCACCAATAGCAAACTAAAAGCAATCAAGAATGCCCCAAGACCCAGAAATAAGACTGATCTCCAAGCTTTTCTGGGGCTCATTAATTTTTACAACATCTTCCTGCCCCACAAAGCGACCGTAGCTGAGCCCCTACATAGACTTCTCGACAAAAAAGCAACCTGGGACTGGGGGCACCGAGAGGAGCATGCGTTGCGACAAGTGAAAAACTTATTAACCTCAGATGCTGTTTTAATGCAGTATAATGAGACTTTGCCTTTAACAATTACATGTGACGCGTCACCGTTTGGAGTAGGAGCCATTTTGAGCCATTTGTTACCAAACGGTAGTGAGGCCCCTCTTGCCTATTTTTCAAGGACCCTATCAAAGGCTGAATGTAACTATAGTCAAATCGACAAAGAGGCTCTTGCTGTTGTATCTGCTGTGAAACGGTTTCATGAATATGTGTATGGACGAGTTTTTACTATTGTTCCCGACCACAAACCTTTGCTGGGGATTATAGCAGGAGACAAGCCAACCCCCTATATATTATCACCTAGAATGACTCGCTGGTCAGAGTTTTTGGCTGCGTGCAACTATAGACTGCAACACCGCCCAGAGAAAGCCATTCCCCACGCTGATGCACTGAGCCGTGCACCACTTCTGGAAACCGTCAACGACCCAGCTCCAACCCATACGACACTCCAGATTGAAACGCTACATTCACCGTCGCTAACAGCCAGAGACATTGCGATCGAAACAAACGAGATCCTGTCTTAGCGTGAGTTCTTAGCTGGGTCGAACGGGGATGGCCAGTAGAACAAACCCCTGACGACTTCACCCCCTTCAGGAACCGGCAAACAGAACTTTTTTCGCAAAAGGGCTGCATCCTATGGAGGGATAGAGTCGTCGTCCCAGAGCGGTTACAATGAGCAGTATTAAAAACACTGCATGACGGTCACCCCGGCATCGTGCGTATGAAAGCACTCGCACGAAGCTACGCGTGGTGGCCGGGCATCAACAAACAGATCGAAACGTGGGTAAAGACTTGTTTAAAGTGCCAAGAAGTTAGCAGTGCCCCACCTAAAGCAACTCCAACGGAGTGGGAAACACCCCGGGGACCGTGGTCCCGCATCCACGTTGACTTTGCGGGACCTACTAAGGGACATACGTTCCTCCTAACAGTGGATGCCTATTCCAACTGGCTCGAGATCCACGAAATGAAGAGTACTACAACCGAGTCCGTCATCCGGAAATTGAACAGGCTATTCGCGAAGCATGGGCTGCCAGACGTTCTGGTCTCCGACAATGGACCCCAGTTTACCGCTCTACCCTTTGAACAATACTTAGTGGACCGGGGTATTCGCCATGCGCTAACTTCGCCAGTGCACCCTGCGGCTAATGGAAGAGACGAGCGCATGGTACAATTTGTTCAAAAAACCCTCTACAAAATGGACTATGGGGACATTGAAGATAAAATAAACAGAATACGCCTACTCCAACACATCACTCTGCACAGCGTCACCAACAAGACTCCAGCTGAACTGTTGATGGGATGCAAGCTCCGTTCTCACCTCGACCGGCTTCACCCGTCTTACAAGCCAGAGAAACCCTGTGGATCTAGTGGAAAATGCCGCAAGTTCAAGATAGACGACTTAGTTTTTGCCAGAAACCTTTCCGGCGAACCGTTGTGGGTCGAGGCAACCGTAATTCAAGCCACCGGAGCCAGGTCGTACCGTGTGAAAACCTGCGATGGAAAAATATGGAAACGCCATATAGATCAGCTTCACTCTAGGCTACAACCCAGTTTCCGCAACTCTGGTGACTCCCAAACTGAAGGGGGAGGTGATGTCGAAGAAACCGAATTTGAGATGGTGGAAAGCAGTAGCGAAGGAAGTCAGCAATCGGGCGTGACAAATGAAGAAGAATCAGGCAGGGGAGTGTCCTCGCCACAGAGGAATACGTCAACAGAATCAAGTCCGCAAAGATCGGAGGACAACAACAAGAACATTAGCGGCACCGAGTCGTCCAATGAGGATGCAGAACCACCGGTACCTGATATGCCCAAAAAAATCCCGCCAAAACCAGATTACAGAAAGGAACCGGTGGGACAGCGCAAATCTAATAGACAGTCAAAACAACCTTCATACCTCAGGGATTACATCCCCGCACCCCTTAAACGGAACCCGGGGGGAAGGGGTGTTATGAACCAATAAAACGCTTAAATAAAGTTTTATCAAACCTTTAGAAAAAGCAAGGTTCTAATCCTGCGCTTCTGATTGGCCGATAATAGCGATATCAGATTGGTCCATTCAGGAGAATCTGATTGGCTGTTAACGAGCCACTCTCATTGGTTCAAGGGTTTAACACTCCATGTTTCTCATTGGTTACTAGATCAGCAGCCTGCCCTATAAAAGGGCTGCTGCTGCCCTAGGGTTTTGCTCTGTTCAGAATGATTAATAAAGAGTTGAAGTTCACTGTTCACTGCCTCATCTCCGTTTCTTGCGCCCATGCGCAGAACTTAACATATTTCCATCCCAAATAGCTGTTAGGTGATTCACATTCCTAACACTACCCATTTAGAAAATGCATCCACCACTATTAGGAACATTTGTCCCTGCACTGGTCCAGCAAAATCAATGTTGATTCGAGACCGAGGGCCCCTCAGTCTCTCCCACTCATGAGGCTGGGCAAGGGGTGGAGATGGTCTGGTTTCCTGGCAATCTTGGCACCGAGAGACCCAGTCAGTGATTGCCTGATCCCGATTAGGCCACCATATGTAGCTTCACCCTCGAACTTTCATCCGAACAATGCCTGTGTGGCCTGCATGTAGGCTCCCAAGACCTTCTGTCTCAAGGGGGTGGAATAACCACCCTGCTTCCCCACAATAAACACCCCTGCATAGTGGATAACTCATTTTGTCTAGTCTTAAAAGGCCGAAATTCTACCCCAAAGTGTCTTTTGGCCATCCCCTCTTAACCCAGCCCATTACCAGGGATAAAACCTGGTCTTTAGCTGAGTGTCTGGCAATGTCAGAGGCAGTCAGTGGGCATTGGAGGTTGTCGATGTAGAGGATTGTGTAGGCTGGTGCTGGATCCTCAACAGGAATTGGCAATGGGCAGTGGCTCAAAGCATCTGTGTGGCTAAGGTACTTTCTAGATTGATAGGTCAAGAAATCATCACAGGCAGTTAAAAAAACAGCCCACCTGTTCAACCTGGGGAGGAGTACTTGGGGAGTCTGCCAGCTTCCAGACAGTAAACCTAACAGAGGCTTATGATCTCTGACCAGCTGGAATGTTCTCCATACACATACTCGTGAAAACTTTTAACACTGGCTACAGCTGCCAAGACCTCCTTATCAAGTTGGCTGTAGATCCTTTCAGCCTTGAACAGGGTCCTTGAAAAAAAACGCTATGGGTGCCTCAAATCCACTTGGCAGTTTGTGGCTCAGCACTGCGCCCACTCCAAACGGGGAAGCATCACAGATCAGTACTAATGGCAAATGTTCATTGTGCTGAATCAGCACACTTTGTGATGATAATTGGCTTTTAATGGCTTTAAAAGCAGAGTTCTCTCTTTTGCCCCACCCCCATGGGGTTTTAGTGTCCAAAAGTCTGTGCAATGGTTTGACAACTGATGCTTTATGGGGTAAGAATATGCTATAGAAATTTAAGAGTCCAAGGAACACTTGCAATTCTGTTTTGTTTCTGGGGATGGGAGCATCTTGGATGGCCTGTATTGTATCGGGTGTATGCCTGATGCATCTATCAGGTATCTGAGGAATTCGACTTTGGGGATAGCTAGCTGGCATTTTTCTTTAATTTAAGTCCAGCTTCCTTCAACTTTATAAGTACTGCTTTTAAACGTTCTCTTAGTTCAGTATGGTTAACTGCTGATACGAGGCAGGGGTGGGATTCTACTGGTTCTGTCTGGCTCTGTAGAACCAGTAGCTCTGAAGAGCAGCAGACATAAAACTGCTTCTTCTTAGCTAGTTTTGGCACTAGTTGCTTAAGGTTGTGCCAGGACATGAGGGACATGGCTGATCTTGTGTCCAGCTCCATTTTACAAGGAACCCCCTCTAATTTGATGGAGAGACAAATTTTCTTTTTTCCAATCACTGAGGCTTGGCCAATAGTAGATTTGACTGGGTAACTACCCTTCCTTATGGTAAAACACCCTTCCTCTCTCACTTTTTAAAATAAGTGTGATTCATTTAAATATTGAATTGAAATGCTTCTCATAAATAAATTCTGAGTATATAAATCATTGTATTGTGAAATATACAATAGATGTTATAGATCATAGACTTCTTTAGAATTCAGTCTCCACTGCATCTACCAAAAAAAAAAAAAAAAAGCTAAAATCCTGCAATACTTGATAGAGATCACATTTTTTGCTATCAGTATTACTCATATATTTTCCACTGAGAAAGTCTTCCTGGCTAAATGTGCTTCGGCAACATTTAAATTGTGCCCATGCTTTTGCACAAACACCTGAGGAAGTCTTCAGATCTAAGCCGTATTTTGTTCACATNGGGGGGGGGGGGGGGGGGGGGAAGGAAGTCTGCAAATCACAGCAACTTGTATGTCTGGGGATCAGCTGTCATGTCCTTGCCATTTCCTCTTTCCAGTGATGCTTCTAAATTTGGGTCAGATTTTGTCACTCGGTTCTACAAAATTGCCGAGTGATACAGCCACCACCTGCAACTTCCTTATATTTTATCAAAGCACTGGGCTGTCCAACCCAGAAAAACTACAGATAGCCCTCAAATAACAATCACAATTGGGATCAGAATTTATGTTGCAAAGCAACATGGTTAAGTGAATCATGCTCAATTTTATGATTTTTGGGTGAACAGTTGTTAAGCAAATGACTTGAGTTAAGTGAATCATATGACCATTAAGCAAATTCAAATTCCCCCATTGACATTGCTTGTTGAAAGCCAGCTGGGGAGGTTGCAAATGGTGATCACATGACCTTGGGACCTGCAACCATCATAAATACATCAAATTTAATATATGTGCTGCCAAAGCAAGCACATCAATACATGCTAATTGCCAAGAATCAAAATTTTGATCATGTGACCACAGAGATGCTGTAGTAGTCATAAATGTGAGGACTGATTGTAAGTCATTTTTTAAATGGCTATTGTAAACAAATAGTTGTAAATCAATATTCCATATTCTGTAATGTCAGAAAATCCTTATGCTTCAGATAAAATGGATACTTTCCCCCTCCTTCTGCTTGTGGAGACACAACCTCAACCTGGAGTGTGTGCATGCAAAGCAAATGCTTTGTGCACCTTCAGATCATTCCAAGGTCTTCTTTCCCCTCAGCAAGGACTCACCGTGGCATCTTGTCCAGAATAGTGTCTGATGAGACGAGGCCCACCTGGATGCCGCAAATAGAATTGACTGACATCATAAACCTTTCGGTCGATGACCAGCCATCTCTCTTCCTTGAAGTTTCCCTTGCCTGTGCGGAGTCCTACCTCCTCCCAGGTGAAGAGCTTCAGAACTCCTGGCTCAACCTTTGTCTTCCCCTCACTGGTTTCTGACTGAGGGGGCATCCTGGCTGGGAGCACTGAGAGTTTCTGCTCCACTAACTCCTGAGGTGTGCTACTTATCCTATGGAAAGATGGGGCAACTCTAACTGTTCATTCTGTTAGATGTTGCAGTCCAGTCAACTTTATATAGACTCCAGCACCACCCACATTTCCCTTATTTTTCTGTTGCTCCAGGCAAGCTCTTGCTCCTCTCTCCCATTGCATTTCTCCATGATGACATAAGAGTCTTTTGCTATACATAATGTATACTTTGATTAACATTTGAAACAGGATAAACAAGCATATTTTCAGCAGAGTTTTTAAACTAACAGCAGAACATATCAGTGTATAAAATCTGTATTCTTGTTTCTATATATTGGGTAAGAGCCACAGTAGTATTCCACAAAAAAATACACCATCAGAAACAGTATAATTACAACAGTTAAAAATTAATATAAAAAAAATACAATAAAAGAAAAGTGGAAGATGCAGAAAACAAAAGAAATAGAAAAGGTATGTGATACATGATGACCAGTTGAAGATGGCTAACTCGGTTTATAACAATGTTAAACCACATGATGAATGCATACATTTACTGCATAGACATCTAGGGCACATTAATTTCAAACTGCTCAAACAAACTGTTGGATTGTCAGAGAGAGTAAAATTGAAACCCTGTAGCAAGTATTTACACTGTAATGCTTGTAGCCAAGAGAAAAGTAAGGTTACTCCAGTAAACAGACTAAATGGGTTTAAGACCAAAGAACCTTTACAGGTTGTTTTTGCTGACATAATTGATCCTAAGAAACCTAGTTAAGAAGGTGCCTGCTATATTTTGAGTATTCTGGACTCATGATACGGTTTCTGCTATCTCATGAAAAACAAAACAGAAACATTCCAACATTTCTTTAACTGGCTAAGGTTTGCTGAGAGAAAAATGAGGAGTAAAGTAATTACTTTAGTTACTGATAATGGGACTGAGTTTATTAACAAAATATTCCAAACTATGTTGAAATTGGCTGTTGTCCAGCATAAATGTTCTGCACCTTACAGACCACAACATAACTCGTTTGTAGAACAAAGAGGGCAAACATTACAAGCCATGGCTTGCACTATGTTATCTGATTCAGATTTGCCTGAAACACTGTGGGGTGTAGCAATCATGTGTTGAACAATGCAGTTAATACAACAAGTGGCAAATTGCCATTCACTCATTGGCATGGCAGAAAACCAAATTTAAGTTACCTACACACATTTGGAGCTCCAGCATGGGTGCATATTCCCTCACAAGTAAGACTGAAAGGGCAACAATGAGCTAAGAAATTATTTTTTGTGGGTTATGAGGCCAACCATAGATCATTTAGATTCTGGGATCAAGGCACAGCTCATGTTTATTGTGGTGCTAGTGCAAAATTTCTCGAGCATGTTGGGTGGGATAAACTGGAACAGGAATCCAGCAATGATATTATTATTGACACCCAAATAGTCCCTAAAGATGAAATAAGTAAACCACAAATAGCCATTAAAGAGGAATAACAGGAGGAAGTAGTAGAACAGGCACAGGAAGAAGTAGAAGGAGCAAGTGGCACAAGAAAGTCCACCAGTAAGCCCTGTATTACCAAGGTGTTCAACCCGTGTAACACGACCACCTGATAGATATCGGATTAGTTTTGTATGCCAAGTGAATACAGTTCCAAGTAACTATAGTGAACTAAAACTGTATCCTGCTAAGGATCAGGCTTCCTTGGCAGAAAGCAATGGATAAGGAACTGGAATTATTAAAAAAGTTAGAGGTATATGAAAATGTTAAGTTACCAAGAGGTATACATGCCATAGGATGTAAATGGATATATAAACTGAAGACAGGTGTAGATGGGACTGTTACCCATAAAGCCAGGTTAGTAGCACAAGGGTTCAATCAGACAGCAAATGACTATGATGAGGTGTTTGCACCTAGTCTGAAGGCTACTACATTAAGGGCAGCATTAATGTGGGCAGCTAAGGAAAAATACATAAATCATTTAGATGTAGAGACGGCATATCTGCATGCACCGTTGCAACACACAATATATTTAAAGAAAACTTTAGGTCTCAAAAATGATAATACAACTGTTTGCTGGAGATTGAAAAAGTCTTTATGGCTTGAAGCAATCAGGGTATGAGTGGAACCAATGTATAGTTAAAGAATTAATTAAGATAGGTTTTATAGCTGGCATGGCTGATCCGTGTTTGTTTAAAAGAGAAGGTAATGGTGTAATTTCATTGTTGCTATTATTTACTTTTTTTTTTTGAACAAATTTTATTAATTTTTAAAGACATACAAAGCATAAAACATAAAAACATAAAACCTTTTTTCTGAAAGTTATTTGTAAATTCTAAGCAAATAAAACATTTTATACATCATTGACACATCTCCTTATATACACATAGACGTCCTTTCATATTCCTCATTATTTCTCCTGATACTTTCCTTCAATTATATTTCTTTTCTATATTTATCTTTATATGTTTTTATTTACTATACTTATTTTTCCTTTCTGGCTTGCTTTATTCTCTTCTATCTTTTATTCTCCATTATCCTTTTCTAACATTCCTCCAAGGTTTTATTAGCTCAATCAAGCATAAACACACAGAAACACAAACATAAAAACATAAAAAACCTCTTTTCTGAAAGTTGCTTAGTTCCGGGTTAAAAATCTTGGTATAGACACAAATTCAAATTCATATTCATTTTGTATATTGTTCCATATCTTATTAGCATTTTCAATTTTCTATATAGCTTCTGTTGTGAATCAATAAATGCTTCATAAAGATCATTAAGAGCTTGAAGTAAAGTGCAGGGTTCTGGCCCTGCACTTCTGATTGGCCGATAATAGCGACATCAGATTGGTCCGTTCAGGAGAATCTGATTGGCTATTAACGAGCCTCTCCCATTGGTTAATGGAGCTAGCGCTCCCTGTGTTTTCATTGGTTAAATAAGTTAAGAGTTGCCTCTATGAAGGGGCCCATCGTGACCATTGAGCTGAGCTGTTTCACATGTAAATAAAGAGTTTGAAGTTCACTGTTTCACTGGCTCGCCTCCATCCTTGCACCGTTGCTCAGTCCTTAACACTGGCGACGAGGGTGGGATGTGGAGACATCAGAGCTTACTGAACGATGAAGAACCATAACCGAGCACGTGGCTGAACGCACAACGGCGGAACCATGTCCGGCAATGTCATACCACCCGCTCCATTCGACCCAGCACAAAAAGACTGGGACTCATATATGGATCGCTTCCAGATGTTTCTGGAAACCAACAATTTAAAGGATGCCACTACCGGAAAGAAACGAGCGGTATTCCTAACTCATTGTGGCCCAACCGTATTCAAGATGGCCAAGGCACTAGCAAAACTGGCAGAAGTAAAGTCTATGGACTGGGACGTCCTCGAACCACTGCTAAGGGCTCACTACGTACCGACCGTACCAACGCTCGTGAGAAGGCATGAATTCTATCAGAGAAGTCAGCGGAAGGGCGAAAGCGTTGCTGATTTCATCGCGGATCTCCGGAATCTGGGAGGCCTATGCGAGTTTACCGACTTAGAAGAAGCCCTAAGAGACCGAATCATTCTGGGATTAGATGCACCAGGCACTCAGAGTAAATTAATGGCAAAGGGCGACATTACCCTTAAAGACGCCATAGCTGAAGCTACTGCAGCAGAAGCAACCAGGAAGGCGGCTGCCCAAATGCGCCGCACACACGCACCAGTTCGCCAATGAGCCTGTGACATTTCACCTCAGTCAGAGGGACAGCTAGAGACGGCCCACCACGAGGACCTTGACTCGTCATCAGAAAGCGACGAGGAAGAGGTCCATCAACTTCAGTCCGAACGGGACCAACGCCAGAAATCACAGTACCAATGCGCCGGGTGTGGAGCCCGCCAACCCCCGGTCTGAATGCAAATTCCTCGATGTGCTCTGCCATGTGTGCGGGAAAAGAGGCCATATAGGACGGGTCTGTAAAAGCAAGCCAGGAACCAGCCAGCCCTCAAGGGGGGCTAACTATCGCCAACTGATGGGAAGTCGTCCCGTGAAGCGAGAACCCGTGAACCACCAATGGAACAACCACTCCGACAGAAACAAAACCCTAAACCACCCAACAAAGCGAGAAGAGGCTCACCAAACTATCACGATCGGTCACACCTCATCTCTGGATGCCAAAAAGATCCGAGTGAAAGTGGCCATCGAAAACCAGCCCTGCCTGATGGAAGTCGATTCAGGATCGTCCCTCTCGATGGTTTCCTGGAAGACCCTCAAGCAGCTCATCCCCACTATCCGTAGGCAAGACCTCCAGTTCCAAAGGCTCATACTTAAGGACTATCAAGGGAATCAAATCCCGGTTGTTGGATCCAGCCAAGTATGGGTATCGTTTAAGAACCGTACAGCATTTTTACCCCTGACTGTAATCGACAAGGATCGGCCTAGTTTGGTGGGCCTCCAATGGTTCGCTCCACTTGGAATTGAAGTAGCCGGCATTCACCGAACCTATAGCAGTGATTGGGAAGAAGACCTCGTCCACGAATTCCAAGACGTCTTTGCAGAAAAATTAGGCAAGTACAAGGGGACCTTGATATCGTTTAACCTCAATCCCGAAATAGCTCCCATCCGCCTTAAGCCTCGTCGAGTTCCCTTTGCCCTTAAACCAAAGATTGACGAGCAGCTTGATAAATTAATAGCTCAGGGAGTGCTAGAACCAACCGATCACTCTCCCTGGGAAACCCCAATCATGACACCCATCAAGCCGGATGGATCGATAAGAATTTGTGGGGACTACTGAGCCACCCTGAACCACGCCCTTCAACAAAACGCTTACCCGGTACCGGTGGTGCAACACCTCCTCCATTCCCTGGGGGGCGGAAAAGTCTTCGCTAAACTAGACTTAGCCCAGGCATACCAACAACTGCCTGTTGACAAAAAAACGGCAGAGGCCCAAACAATTGTGACGCACAGAGGTGTGTTTAAATGTAACCGACTCCAGTTCGGAGTGAGCGTAGCCCCGGGAATCTTTCAAAGCTTAATGGAGAGGCTATTACAAGGGATAAAAGGTGTTGTCCCATATTTTGATGATGTGTTAATCGCAGCCCCAACCCAGAAAATACTAAAGGAATGCCTGAGGTTGGTTCTCCAGAGATTTAAAGACTCCGGTCTCAAAGTTAAAAAGAACAAGTGTTATTTATGTACGGATCGTGTAGAATTTTGGGGATATTTAATTGACAGTCAAGGCATTCACCCCTCCGATAACAAATTCAGGGCAATCCAGAATGCCCCAAAACCCCGGAACAAGGCCGACCTCCAGGCTTTTCTGGGCCTTATCAATTTTTATAACGTTTTCCTGCCTCACAAAGCAACCGTAGCTGAGCCCCTACATTGTTTATTGGACAAAAAAACAACCTGGGTATGGGGACATAGAGAAGAACAGGCGTTTTGACATGTAAAAGATTTATTGACTTCTGATGCTGTCCTGATGCAGTATAACGAGACTTTGCCTTTAACGATCACGCGTGATGCATCCCCATTCGAGGTGGGCGCCATTTTAAGCCACGTTTTGGCAAACGGTAATGGAGCCCCTGTTGCTTATTTCTCAAAAACATTATCAAAAACAGAATGCAACTACAGTCAAATTGACAAGGAGGCCCTTGCTATAGTGTCCGCGGTTAAGAGATTTCATGAATATGTGTATGGCCGAGCATTTACCAAAGTGACTGACCACAAACCTTTGCTGGGAATAATCACGGGAGATAGGCCAAGACCGTATATATTATCTCCCAGAATGACCCGCTGGTCAGAATTTTTGGCGGCATACAATTACAAATTACAACATCACCCAGGGAAGGCCATTCCCCATGCCGACGCATTGAGCCGTGCACCTCTTCCAGAGACTATTGATGACCCCGCTCTGACGGTCACAACACTGCAGATCGAGACACTTCAAACGCCGCCATTAATGGCCCGAGATATCGTGATGGAAACGAAACGCGGCCCCAGTTTAGCATGAGTCCTCAGTTGGGTCGAGTGGGGATGGCCGTTAGACCAAATACCTGATGACTACGCCCCATTCAAAAATCAGCAAACTGAACTATTTTCTCAAAAGGGCTGCATTATCTTGGGTGATAGAGTTGTCGTCCCAGAGCGGTTGCGACCAGCGATACTAAGGATCTTGCATGATGGCCACCCTGGCATCGTGCGTATGAAAGCCCTCACACGAAGCTACACGTGGTGGCTGGGTATTGACAAGCAGATAGAGACATGGGTAAAAGCCTGTCGCAAATGCCAGGAAGTAAGCAATGCCCCGCCGAAAGCAACCCCAACCGAATGGGAAACGCCGAGGGGACCATGGTCCCGCATTCATCTGGACTTTGTGGGTCCTACCAAGGGACACACATTCTTACTGACGGTGGATGCCTACTCGAACTGGCTTGAAATCCATGAAATGAGGAATACAACGACCGAAGCAGTCATCAGGAAACTGGATAGACTCTTTGCGACACACGGATTACCAGACGTTCTGGTATCCGACAACGGGCCTCAATTTACTGCGCTGTCCTTCGAACAGTACCTGGCAGACTGCGGTATCTGACATGCGCTGACTTCGCCAGTGCATCCTGTGGCCAACGGAAGGGCCGAGCGCATGGTACAATTCGTCAAGAAAACCTTGCATAAGATGGACTATGGTGATATAGAAGACAAGATTAACTGGATACTCTTTTTACAGCATATCACTCCGCACAGCGTCACCAATAAAACTCCCGCCGAGTTATTAATGGGACGGAAGCTCCGCTCCCACCTTGACTGCCTACATCCAGCATATGAACCTGCAAAGCCACATGGTTCTAGAGGGAAATGTCGCAAATTCCAGGTAGGCGATTTGGTTTTCGCTAGAAACTTTTCGGGCAATCCGTTATGGGTCGAGGCAACTATAGTACAAGTAACTGGCCCTAGATCGTACCGTGTAAAATGTTGCGACAATAGAATTTGGAAACGCCATATCAATCAGCTGCATTCAAGGCTACAGTCGGGGATCTCTGAGCCCCCTGATTTCCAAACCGAGGGGGGAGGAGATAGCGAGGAAGCTGAATTTGAAGCGGCAGAAAGTTTAAGCGGTAGTAATGACCACTCAGAGGCAGCACGTGATGGACCCAGAATGGGGGTGGCCTCGCCTCAAAGAGATGCCAAAAGCAGTAGCGACGACGAAAATTCAAATGCGGAACGGGAGGCACCTTTTTCACCAGATAACGTCCTATCCCAACAAGACTGCAGCCAAATACCGGGAGGACAACGGAAATCTAATAGACAATCAAAACAACCTGCCTACCTCAAAGACTACGTGACCGCACCCCTTAAATGGAACCCGGGGGGAAGGGGTGTTGTGAATCAATAAATGCTTCATAAAGATCATTAAGAGCTTGAAGTAAAGTGCAGGGTTCTGGCCCTGCACTTCTGATTGGCTGATAATAGCGACATCAGATTGGTCCGTTCAGGAGAATCTGATTGGCTATTAACGAGCCTCTCCCATTGGTTAATGGAGCTAGCGCCCCCTGTGTTTTCATTGGTTAAATAAGTTAAGAGTTGCCTCTATGAAGGGGCCCATCATGGCCATTGAGCTGAGCTGTTTCACATGTAAATAAAGAGTTTGAAGTTCACTGTTTCACTGGCTCGTCTCCATCCTTGCACCCATGCTCAGTACTTAACAGCTTCTCCTCTCTTTTAAATTTTCTTAATTTTATTTTATTTATCTCATCTCAATTCAAGTCATAATTTTATTATTCTTTGTCGGTTCTATTTCCAGCTATCCTTTTATCTTTCTTCTTTTTTAAAAAAACTTCTCCTGTACACTAATTGGAGTATGACGCCTTTATCTCTTTCCCCTACATTTATAATTCTTGATATAGAATGCATAGCTTATATTGGGATTCTGTCTGGTACATTCTAAAATTATACAATATAATCAATACCAATAGAAATCTATTCATTAATATTAATATTCATTTATATCTTAAACACTTAGCACATTACTTTTCAATTAAATCACATATTTTTATGGGAGCACCTACTTTCCATAGTTATCCCCCCCCACACATCACATATTATAAATCATTATTTCATTAAAATGTTCCCCCTTCTCCTACTTCAAGTCTCTCATTTCACAAAAAATTTCACTAGAATAACATAGTCTAATCATTAATATTAACAATCATTTATATCTTAAGCATTTTACCCATTTCATTTAAATATACATTTGCGGGAACACTTTTGGTTTCCAAAATTATTCCCCCCCCCAACATCACATATCTTAAATCATTGTTTCATTAAAGTATTCCCCTTTTCTTAACAGAAATTTCACTAATTTATACTAAATATTTTATCACATTTTAAATAACATATTGTTTCCAATTTTCTAAAGTTATTTCTAAGTACAAATGTAAAAATACAATCTTATGTACCTTTCCAGAATCCCTT
>BHEV01036923.1:0-32877 GCA_004319985.1 Emydocephalus ijimae | reverse complement strand
TCAACTCTCAGAATTCCCCAGCTGGGGAATTCTGAGAGTTGAAGTCCGCCAGGCTTAAAGTGGCCAACGTTGGAGACCCCTAATGTGGAGAGTCTGTTCTTGGACAGACATTCCAGAAGACTAGCTTTAGATACAAATAATCCTCGACTTACCACAATTCATTTAGTGACGTTCAAAGTTACAAGAGCACTGAAAAAAGTGACCTGTGACCATTTTTCACAGTTGCAAGCTTTGTAGTATCCCCATGATCACATGATCAAAATTCAGATGCTTGTAAGGCAACTATTTCATGCTTGTGACAGTTGCTGTGTCCCAAGGTCATGTGAGCACCTTTTGGTAACCTTCTGACAAAGTCATTGGGGAAGCCAGATTCACTTAACAACCGCGCTATGAATTTATCACTCTGCAAGTGATTTACTTAACAACCGTGGGAAGAAAGGTTGCAAAATGGGGCAAAACTCACTTAACAAATATTTTACTTAACAGAAATTTTGGGCTCAATTGCCATAAATTGAGGACTACCTGTACTCTGGACTCATCATGATGTAACCTCTGGATTGTTTTAACTGTTATAGGTAGTGCAGAACTTTATAAGTTCTTAAATTGCAGTCCTAAATTAGAAATGCCCAAAGTAAGCATCAGCATATGAAGCATTTTTTTTAAATCTTTGAGATACAAAGATGTCTTGTTAATTTCTGCTTGCCCTTTTTTCTGAAGTTTAAAACTTTTTAAAAGGTTAGAGTTAGAACTGAATTATGCAAGATCCCTGCACAAAGTTTTGACTCTGCTTCCTCAGATTTTAGCATTTGATTTGAGCTATTTTTCATTCTTGCTGTTAAGTGTCTATATTGTTTCATATTTATAGCGTCTGGATGGGCGACAGTGCTACGATTATAGAAACCTCCGCATTTCTTTTGGTGTTGACTATGGCTGCTGTATCGTGGAGCTCGGAAAGACAAGGTATCCAGTGTTTTATAATTCTGTATATTGTATTTAATACACTTGCAGTCTGGCTTTCAGGAAAGCAATCTTTACAAAGCAAATTTTAACTTACGTAACATAAATTATAAGATATAATGAAACCATGCAGGGTGTTCAGTACATAACTTGGTAAAATAACAAAAAGATACAATAAAATAGCAATATTAAATGGTATCTAGGTTAAAAGCATATTTTTTAAAATAAACACAATGTTGACTGAAATGAAATTATTTTTAAACCTCTTACAACAACTATCAGAAAGTGCCATATATCCTTCCCAGGAGATGAAATTCCACACTTGTTAGATAATTAAAGAAAAAACTTACCCTTCATACATATTGTTCCCATAGTTCTCAGTGATGCGATAGATAGCAATGTTATTCATACTAACAATCAAATCAGGTTCATGGAGAAGTTGGGTATGTAACAAAAATCTAACTCTTCATGGAGAAGTTGGGTATGTAACAAAAATCTAACTCTTAACATCTCTGATGAGGGCCTGAAAGTCTGGAAGCAACAAAAATATAACTTACGAAGCAACATACAAGTGAAACTTTGAAAAATTAGAATATCGTGCAAAAGTTCATTTATTTCAGTCATGCAACTTAAAAGGTGAACCTAATATATGAGATAGACTCATTACATGCAAAGCAAGATAGTTCAAGCTATTATTTGTCATAATTGAGATGATTATGGCTTATAGCTCATGAAACCCCAAATCCACAATCTCAGAAAATTAGAATATTGTGAAAAGGTTCAATATTCTAGGCTCAAAGTGTCCCACTCTAATCAGCTAATGAAGCCATAACACCTGCAAAGGATTCCTGGGCCTTTAAATGGTCTCTCAGTCTGGTTCAGTAGGAATCACAATCATGAGAAAGACTGCTGACCTGACAGTTGTGCAGAAAACCATCATTGACATCCTCCAGAAGGGGGGAAAGCCTCAAAAGGTACTTGCAAAAGAAGTTGGATGTTCCCAAAGTGCTATATCAAAGCACATTAATAGAAAGTTATGTGGAAGGGAAAAGTGTGGAAGAAAAAGATGCACAAGCAGCAGGGATGACCGCAGCCTGGAGAGGATTGTCAGGAAAAGGCCATTCAAAAGTGTTGGGGACTTTCACGAGGAGTGGACTGAGGCTGGAGTCCATGCATCAAGAGCCACCAAACACAGACGGATGCTGGACATGGTCTTCAAATACCATATTCCTCTTGTCAAGCCTCTCCTGAATAATAAACAACATCAGAAGTATCTTACCTGGGCTAAAGAAAAACAGAACTGGTGTGTCGCTCAGTGATCCAAAGTCCTCTTTTCTGAAGAACACTGATAGGACTTCTCTTCTTCCTGAACAATTTTAACTCTTGCACTTTGCTCTGTGAATTTGCATGATGAAATCTGATTAGAATTGAGTCATAGTAGATTACTTTTGATATACATTTTCATGTTTCCTTCTATTTTGCAAGACTGCACGTTACTGTTTTACATGCCAAAACACACCCAGTTCTGTTTGCGTGTGTGTTTCATAAAATTAGTTTAGTTTTAGCTTGGCATAATTTCTTCCCAGAAAGATCTCCATTGCAAAAATAATGAAGAAGGGTGAGGCCTAAAAGGTCCATTTAACAGAACAAATCATATCCTGTTTACTTTCTTTTTGGAATTGCTTTCTTTTGCTGGATTACATTTGCATCTGTTTTCCAGACTCAAAATGTTTGCCACAGATGAAGAGTATGTAGTATAGATATCTCAATGTTCTCTCTTTGCATATACTATTCCCTGGCATAAAATCCCATAAAGGATTTTGTTTTAAACTGAGCACATGTTTCTGAGCAGTATATATATCCCTTCTTCCTGTTTTTTCTAACAGTGGCATTGTGAAATATTTGTTGTTCTAATGGATTATGGATTATTTATATGCCTACAACATTCTATCTACAACATTGGCTGCACACATTTTATAAACAAAATAATCTATATATTACTAAAAAACTCATTGTTATGTTATTGTTATGACTTTAGCTAGATGAAATGGTGCATCAGAAGACAATTTTTGAACTAAGATGCATCAAATGGCAAAATTTATGGAATGTGTCCAAAATCAGAAACCATGACTTCCAAGAAATGAAATTTGTGGAAGTTATGACTGCTTCAGTGCTACCAGTTGCCACTGCTATGCTGCTGCTACAGACACATGATAAATTTTCAAGGTTCCATGAGAATTTCCCAGCCAGTCTCACATTCCCTCGCTCCCTTCCCTATCTAGCAACAGCCACTTACCTGCCTATTGGAAGGGGAAAGGGAGGAATGGAGAGAAGAATAGAGATGAATGAACCCCATGCATCTGTTATGGATTAAACCATCGCAGCGGTACAACCCTAAACAGCTTCGTCTTACAGCAGGCTTGTAATCCTGCAATTC
The DNA here is from genome assembly GCA_004319985.1 of Emydocephalus ijimae. Taxonomy (NCBI): domain Eukaryota; kingdom Metazoa; phylum Chordata; class Lepidosauria; order Squamata; family Elapidae; genus Emydocephalus; species Emydocephalus ijimae. The sequence goes on along the minus strand of BHEV01036923.1, from coordinate 29,483 downwards.
TCATTGGCCCGTGAACAGTGAGTCGTGATTGGTCAGGTTTGGCCAGTCTGATTGGCTGTTAACGGGAACCCCTGATTGGATGCTTGTGAAAGCGATAGACTCAGTTCATTGGTTGTTTAACGGCAGCAAGCTCTATAAACGAGCTACTGCTGCCCAGGTCTTTTGGTCCATTCTTTCTTGCTAATAAAGAGTTGAAGTCACCGTCCGATGTCTCGTCTCCGTTCTTTGTGCCCATGCCCAGGACTTAACAGCATCCTTCCCAACCCATGCCACACATCCACATACTTTCCTGATCTGTGCCAACTGGTGCTGCTGCCCCACCTTCTCCAACTGGTGCTGTTTCCCTGGCCCAGATAGCACCCACCCATACCCAACCTGATCTGTGCCACCCCAATGTACATCTTCAATCTGACCCATGTGATCAACCTGCACACATCCTTTCCATCCCATGTCCCTTCCCCACACTATCCCTGATCTGCACAGCAATCCTTGCTCACTCCCAAGAAATCCCATGCATCCTTCCCATCACATCAGAGAACCAGATAGAAAAACATAAGAATCAGTTATTAGTTTAGGCCATAACCTGTGTCCTTACAAAAACATTTCAAGAAATGAATTGTTTAATTTGTGCAAATTGTCTATTGAGTGTGCTGACAGTGATATTTTTTTGAAAACATTGGATTAGAGTCAAATGATGTATCCAGCAGTGTTTTTCTATCTCCGGTGCCTTTTGCCAGAGACATTATCTTTAAATTGAAATCATTTTCATGTTGGTTTTGTTTATCTGCTTCTTACAGCTGAAACTCAAAAAATTAGAATATTGTGCAAAAGTTCATTTATTTCAATAATGCAACTTAAAAGGTGATACTAATATGTGAGATAGACTCATTACATGCAAAGCAAGATAGTTCAAGCTGTGATTTGTCATAATCGAGTTGATTATGGCTTACAGCTCATGAAAACCCCAAATCCACAATCTCAGAAAATTAGAATATTGTGAAAAGGTTCAATATTCTAGGCTCAAAGTGTCCCACTCTAATCAGCTAATTAAGCCATAACACTTGCAAAGGGTTCCTGAGCCTTTAAATGGTCTCTCAGTCTGGTTCAGTAGGAATCACAATTATGGGAAAGACTGCTGACCTGACAGTTGTGCAGAAAACCATCATTGACACCCTCCATAAGGCGGGAAAGCCTCAAAAGGTAATTGCAAAAGAAGTTGGATGTTCCCAAAGTGCTGTATCAAAGCACATTAATAGAAAGTTATGTGGAAGGGAAAAGCGTGGAAAAAAAAGGTGCACAAGCAGCAGGGATGACCGCAGCCTGGAGAGAATTGTCAGGAAAAGGCCATTCAAAAGTGTTGGGGACTTTCACAAGGAGTGGACTGAGGCTGGAGTCAGTGAATCAAGAGCCACCGCACACAGACGGATCCTGGACATGGGCTTCAAATGTCGCATTCCTCTTGTCAAGCCTCTCCTGAACAACAAACAACACCAGAGGCGTCTTACCTGGGCTAAAGAAAAACAGAACTGGTCTGTTGCTGAGTGGTCCAAAGTCCTCTTTTCTGATGAGAGCAACTTTTGCATCTCATTCGGAAACAAAGGACCCAGAGTCTGGAGGAAGAATGGAGAGGCACACACTGCAAGATACTTGAAGTCCAGTGTGAAGTTTCCACAGTCTGTGTTGATTTGGGGAGCCATGTCATCTGCTGTGCTTCATTAAGTCCAGGGTCAACGCAGCCATCTACCAGGAGATTTTGGAGCACTTCATGCTTCCTTCCACAGATGAGCTTTATGGGGATGCTGACTTCATTTTCCAGCAGAACTTGGCACCTGCCCACACTGCCAAAAGCACCAAACCCTGGTTCAATGACCATGGGATTACTGTGCTTGATTGGCCAGCAAACTCGCCTCACCTGAACTCCATAGAGAATCTATGGGGCATCGCCAAGAGAAAGATGAGATACATGAGACCGAATAAAATGCAGAAGAGCTGAAGGCCGCTATTGAAGCATCCTGGTCTTCCATAACACCTCAGCAATTCCACAGGCTAATAGCTTCCATGCCACGCCGCATTGAGGCAGTGATTGCTGCAAAATGGGCCCAAACCAAGTACTGAGTACATATGCATGCTTATACTTTTCAGAGGTCCGATATTGTTCTATGTACAATCCTTGTTTTATTGATTGCATGTAATATCCTAATTTTCTGAGATTGTGGATTTGGTGTTTTCAAGAGCTGTAAGCCGTAATCATCTCAATTATGACAAATCACAGCTTGAGCTATCTTGCTTTGCATGTAATGAGTCTATCTCATATATTCGGTTCACCTTTTAAGTTGCGTTACTGAAATAAATGAACTTTTGCACAATATTCTAATTTTTTGAGTTTCACCTGTAAATGAAGAAAAGAAACTTTTCCTTTGATTTGTATCAAATAACTATTCCACACCTACCTTATCTTCTACTTGATAGCACTTATAAAGGCATTATGCCATTTATTACTTTCAGCTAGATATCCAGTGAATAGATTCCAGATATATTTCACTTCTATGTTAGTGTAGATTTTAAAGAATCTTTGCCATTTCTTCTATTAACCAGTAAGTGTCTATGGTTTGATTCTAAAGATTGTGTCTTCTTTTTGCAGAGTTCTTGGGCAAGTGTCATGTGAACTTGTCTCCCCAAAGCCAAATCGTGCAACAGAAGGCATACTTTTCTTTAATCTAGAGCTGTCACCAATGGCATCACCAGCTTTTGAACCTGGAAGGTATGTGTGGGCCCCCCACCTTGCAGTAACGAAAGAAGGATTCAAGTAAAACATTTCTCCCCATGCCCTGTTAATTGCCAAAATATTAAGTCTTCAACAGGGTAACTGTTGAATTTCTCTTTCAAATGTTGAAGAGTTAATATTTTGGCAGTTTAGGGCATGGAGAATCCATTCCTTAATCCATGTCAATTTCCATGCAATATGTATGTAGTTCAAAAGAACGTATGTATCTGAAAATATTAAACTTCACTTCAAAGTTTATGTCCGAAATTAATGTATGGAACTACCTCCTCCCAGAACGTAATAATGTTAAGAATATGCAAAACATGCCTTTTAATGAAATATTATTCTGATCACATTTCCAGCGGTATTTCTTTTCTGTAAAAACACAAACTTGGACATCTAAGAAGTTTGAATTATTACTGTAGTCTGAGATCTAGTAAGGTTTTTGAAACTGAAGTCAAAATATTTTCTCCTTGTTTCAATAAAATGAGTTTCCTAAGTTCCTTTCTTCATTTAGCCATCTTTAACATTTGCATATTAAATTGATTTATTGACAACAAATATGATTAAAGCTTTACTATGAGCTTTTTATTTTATAAAATATAGTGCTCCTTTCTAATAACCTAAATTTTTCTGAGACTGAAAATGCAGCTCATCCAAAATAATACATCAAGAAATGTTGAAATTGTAAATATTGACAAATGGTGATAACTTACGAACGCTTTTTATTTTTTAACATAGAAAATGAAAAAAAAAAACACCTACTAGTTGATATAATGTCTTTTAAACCAATTTTGAGACCTGGTTTACTTCATAGTGTCAGTTTAGTTTGAGAAAAAAGATAACAATACATTGTTTTTTGCAAATAATATTCCAATTTTTGTTATAATATTAATCATAGAAAATGTATTATATTTTGAACCCAAAACAATCAACTGGAGATTTTTCATTATAAATATCTCAAAAGAGTCCAGGAAGGGAAATTTACACTAAAATGTCTGCATTAGTGATACTTGTGGAAAAAATATGTAAGATGCAAAATCAAGATTTGAAAAACTTGATTTCTCATTTTTATCTGACAATGGATCCCTTTTCAAAGACATCTTTGGAACTCAATAATTCCTAGAAATTTAGAAAACAATGTACTGAGTTTTTGAAAATTGTAATATTTTTTTTTTTTACTCTAGGCAATCTGAATTGCTTGTAAAACTGAATCGGCTATTAGAAAGATGCCTAAGGAACTCCAAATGTGTAGATACCGAATCTCTTTGTGTTGTTGCTGGTGAAAAGGTGTGTAATTATATGAATTCCAGACAACAAGCATTGAAAAAACCTAATGTCTTTTGTTTTGGAATTCATGTATTTTAAAAGTAAATTGCATTCTTTTGTATATTTTCCAAACTAGAAAATCTGATTATAATCTGATATATAATTTTACATGCAAGTCATGTTTTAGATTTTCCAATCTTTTCTTCATAAGTTTGAACTATTTTTATGTTATTTTGTTGTTTTTAACACTGAGTGTTTTAATTGTTTGTCACTCTGTTTTAATTGTGAGCCTGAGGCATGTTTATAGGATGGGTGGCCTTTAAATTTACTAAATAAATAAGTGACTAATTTACAGGTAGTCCTTGACTTACGACAATAATGGAGTCTGCCCATCCGTGTCAGAAATCAAGGACTATGTTAAATGAAGTGAATTAATGATCTCCCCATCCATGTTTTCTCCAATGCATTTATTAAATGAACGCATGGGTCATTAGGTGTAGCATGGAGTGACTCAGGGATGGGGGAAACCATGGGAAGCCTAGTGCAGGCACAGGCGCCCTGAAAAGCCTCCTGCACCCCCTGAGCTATCTCGTGCTCTGCCTCTTGCCACATGGGTTCCCCAAATCCTATGGGCCCCTTCCATATTCCACCCTGTCACAATTGCACCCTTAGCTTTTGAAAATACCCAGAATTCAGGAAGCTGAGTAGAGAATGCCACTCCCTTCTTGGACATTGCTGGGCCACATGGCACAATTTAGAAGAAATCCTGCTGGTTTTACTTCCCTTGCAATCCTTCCCTCCCAGCACCAACCGCTTTACGCTAGCATGACTGGCATTAGGAGGAAAGGATTTAAAGGGAAGCAAATCTAGCAGGATTAGCGTAGCTGGTGTTTGGGGAATTAAGAAGAAATCATGTTGATTTGGGTCCTTTGCATTCCTTAGCTCTCTGAACCCCCAGTCTAATGCCAGCGTAGTACAACAGGGCTTTTGATCCGTTGCAATTCCTAGCTCCCTGAATGTCAACATTTTGCGAAGAGCTTTTGCAAAGAGGAGAGAAATCTATAGGAAAGAGGTTTGCCATTAGCTGCATGCCTTCCCTTTCCCACCATTAGTGTAAGATTTAGGAGGGCTAATGTTGGTGGGGAGGGAAAGTTAGCATCTTGCAACAAAAGGAAAATAGCTTCATCAGTGTCTGAGCAAAAGACGGCTGCTTTTCTCCCATGTGGTCCAGGCTATTTTCCTTTCCTCCATCTTGAGCTCTGGAAGTCTTCAAAAGGTAAACGAGTGATTGGTGACAGGGTGGGGATGAGTACATGGTAGGCTAGCAAAGCAGGCCCAGTGCCTGTGGGGACTGGAGGACAGGATGGGAGAGGAAATAGGCAGAGGGCATGTTGCAGCATATCTGCCGTCAGTTGTATGGGCGAATGACCACAGTGGTGCTCCTACATATGTAATTTCAGAACCGGGGCATAATTACTTTTGGGGAGGTGTCATAACTTTGAAACTGTTAATTACCTGTGTTTGTTTGTTTGTATCCCACCTTTCTTATTTTTGCAAATAATTCAAGGTAGCGAATATATCCAACACATCTTCCTCCTCTTGTTTTCCCTATAACAATTTTATGAGGTGGGTTGGACTGAGAAAGTGACTGGCCCAACGTCATCCAGCTACCATTTGTGGTTAAGACAGAATTTGAACTCATGATCTCCTGCTTTCTAGCCTGGTGCCTTAATTGCTAGATCAAATTGGGCTGTTGGTTTGAGCTCAGAGCTTGGCAATTTGGTTGCAAACGTTTTGACACCATTCAAGGAGACATCGTCAGTGTACTTTAAAGCGCACTGACGATGTCTCCTTAAATGGTGACGAAACATTTACGAAACAGCTACCAACCCGAGCTACTAATATTCAAGTACATTTCAACTAGATCAAACTGGCTATAAAAAACATTTACCAGAAAAGTTTTTAGTTTTAGTAGCTGAATCCTTTTCATAAATTTATATGACAGTAATTCCAGTATAAGATAGTTGAAAATGTTCAGAAGTATACATAGTATTTGGTAAAATTGATTTAGATTCCATTTGAACAATTACATAACTATTGTTATCATAAGTATTTTGGTAGCAAAATATATTGTTGATGGAATCGTAAATAAGATTTTTCTCTGCTTATAACGTAAATATGTTCCTGTATGTATGGACTTTTAGTAGTGTGAAATATATTAACCATTGTTAGAAAGTGGTATTGGCTGCCCTTTTAGATTTTTTTGCCTAAACATTTCATACATATTTGGGAAATCAGCAGGACCTAGAGATTTATATATGCATAGTATTACATGCCATCTGACAGTTTATTGTGTCAGAATTTTCTAGATTTCTTTTTTCACCAAGATACCTGCTAAATTTATGGACAATGGATTAAAATAGAGAATTAAAATGAATTTTTTTTTTCTGAGGTGTGGCAAATTCGTGTGGACCTGCATTTGCTGAATCATAATGGAAACATTATTGATGCTGCAAGTATAACAGCAATAGTGGCACTCTGCCACTTTCGGAGGCCTGATGTGTCAGTACAGGGCGAAGAAGTAACATTGGTAATTTTCTTTGGAAGTGGGAATTTAAAATGATCTCACTCTTGCATGTTTTGGTTTTTCTGTAATTGGATTGGGAACAGTCTGTAACTGTGTATTCACTTTAAAAGCAATATAGTATTTTCAGATTTTCTAAATCTATTACGTTGTTTTCCTTTGGAACTAAAGAATTATGTCAATAAAATCAAGGGGATCAAAGCAAGATTCCTATATATATTTAGATAGTAAGTATTTTTAATTACAACATAAGACTTCTGCCAGAAAATCATACATAAACATAACTACTTAATCAAAATTACTTAATATATTATACATGACATTCTTTTCATTTTTGAAAGGGTCAAAGTCCTATTACAATAATAAATCGGTATAGCTCCTTTATTTTAGAAAGCCAACATGCCTTTAACATTTAAGCATTGATTATCCGTATAGTTTGTATATTTGCATATGCAATTGGCTAAGCAAAATACTGCTGTGTTCGATTCTTTAGTATACACCTGAAGAAAGGGATCCTGTCCCTCTGAGTATCCACCACATGCCGATTTGTGTAAGCTTTGCTTTTTTCCAGCAAGGGTAAGTTAACATTACTTTCAGTTTTCTACTATTTTTGTGCACCAATAAGAGTATTCTGATATGTACACAAAATTAAAGAAACTTTTTAAAATGTGATAGTACACAAAGTTAATTCTCTCTCATTACTGAAATGACCTTTTTTTGAAAAAGTCAGAAAATATTATACAATTGAAAATACTAAAAGACCAACATTTCACAAATGAATATATTTGATTTTTATTTCTGTTGTATTAACTTTTTAAACCACCTGAACTGAGTAATTAATGGTGCTTCACAAAAAACACAGAGAACAATAAAATAGTAATAGATAAAAACACAGAGAACAATAAAATAACATAATAAGACAGAGAACTACAAAATGATAACAGATTAAAAACACAGAGAACAAAAAGTAATATGTGATGGGCAGAAGGAATTATCTTATGAAGCTAAGGGGAGAAAAGGGGGAGGTGTATTTAGACTTGTAAAATTCTGTTACAATTGTTAAGCCTGTGTTCCCCAACCAGGGTTAAGTAGACAAGCTAAACAGAATGTGCAGCGTTAATTAGATAGGCATACAGATAAATGTGTGAGATAAGTTTGTATGTTAGTTAACATACAGTAAAAATAACAGATACGCTTGTGTTATCAAAAATATAGTTTATTCCACTTAGAGTTTTATAGCATAGTCCAAATAACAGTCCATTAGTCATGTATCGTTTTAGTCAGTCCATTCAAGGATATTCAATTAGCAAAGTCCGTGTAGAATATCCAATGTCAGTTCACTTACACTAAATCAACAGTCCTTTCTCTCTCCCGTTCCAGTAGGGGAAAAACGCAGTCTTCAATCCATGCAGTAATTAGGGATCATCAAGCCAGAGAGAGCAAGCTGCCGTGCCTTGCTTCTTTTATGGTGCTTTTACAAACACTCCCTTAATTACTTTCTCACAGTTAAAGTTAAAGACACTTTAACTAACAAACCATGATAACATATTTATTATTTTACCTAAACCAGTTAGGGTAAACAATGTTATCCCTAACAATAACTCTATAACAGAAATAGTATTAGCCTACATTACTTTAGTTTTCTAGACTTGGCTGACATAAAACAAAGAACCGAAACTGGCACAAACTGAACAACAAACAAAACAACCCCACATTATCCAAAAGGGGACTTTATATATCTTCTCCTCGCCTGCGGGAAAGACCAGGTGTTCAAGATTTTCCAGAAACCGAGCAAGTTGGGGACCATCTGAATCTAAGGAGGAACCTGATTTTAGAGTGCAATCACTGCAACAGAGAAGACATGCTTCCAAGTTTCCAATAGATGGCATTGTTTAATTGAAGGAATCCAGAGTGCATTAACTCTTTGAAATGTATAGAAATTAAAGCCACTTTTGAGAATATGGCTAAGTACTGCTAGTGTGGTTAAGACTGCTGTTTTATCTACTAGGTTATTGCATTTACTAATTTATTTTCCATTTTGATATAAAATCTTACGGCTTGTTCTAAAATGATACAGGACCTACTTACTAGTAGATCCCAGTGAACAAGAAGAACGTGTAATGGATGGCCTCCTTGTAATAGCCATGAACAAACACCGTGAAATCTGCACCATTCAATCCAGTGGTGGAATTATGCTATTAAAAGAACAGGTAATATGGAAGTTTTTAAAACTTGAGCATTACTTAGGATATTTTTCTTTTAAAATGACAGTCTCTGGGCCTCAATTGGTTAATTTCTTCTTTTCCTACAATAAACGTTGGGCTTCAAATCCATTTTGAATTCAGCAAGAAATTTAAAATAAATGAGTTGGATTCAAATTGCTGTTAATAGAATTCTTGGTAAAAAGGAAGGATACTAGGTTTTTTTTAATCACTTAATTTCATTCTTTACTTACTGTGCTATATACCAACCCTTGTGGGAAATTGTTCCTACAGCTCTGATTTCATGTTACAATAGATAGTCATTCAGAAATTGCAAACCAGAAATCATTTGTGGGAGTGATCCCTTGTGTCTAAGGTACAGATGTGTTAGCTAACAATCTATAATTAGGTTTTTGGCATACTTTATTATGCATTTTCTTTGACAATTGTTTCTGGTAACTTTTGTATCTGAAGTTATTGTATCTTATAAAGCAGTGTCCAATGTGAGCAGTGCCCAATTTGGATCTATTACTATTCCCTGTCAGTAGCTTTTTATGGCAGAATTCCTTTGGATGCATGTTGCTCTGCATTTTATATACTGGAGGAAGGTAAATTCCAGTTGGGTATTAAGAAAAAAAACATTGTACAGTAATAGCAGATCAATAATCCGGAGAGGTTGTGGGTTCTGTATTCATGATTTGTTCAAGATTTTCTCATTGTTTCAGAGATGGTTTCATTTGGATTCTTGCCCTGAGCCAGGGAGCTTAATCCCTTCCAACTCTTTGATTCTGTGATTCTATATAAAGAATAAATTAATCCAGTTTAATTAAATATCAATCTTTTATTTCCCAGTTCTGACTTTGACAAACTTATCAGTTTATAATTCTTTAATTAAACTTCATGTAAATGTAAAGAAAAAAATTTTGGTAGTTGGAAAGGAAAGGAAATCCTAAAAATCAATAATGAAGGGTCTTCTATCATATTCTGAATTCCTGTTATCTTCTTTCTCTCCTCATTTGCGAATTGTTTTTCAATGTATATTCCAAGACTTTTGGATTACCCACTTGCAAATATTCATGGGGAAAATTCATTCTATGATGAAATAATTTAAACTTGCATTATGATTTTTCACAGGTTTTGAGATGCAGCAAAATAACAGGAGTTAAAGTAGCAGAAATCACTGAACTAATTCAAAAAGCTTTGGAAAATGATCAAAAAGTTAGGTGAGGTTTTTTAATGCTGCAGACTAATGCCTTTTAATGTAGTCTATTATAAATTGATACATCCATGTTTGTATAATGGCAGTCTGGTAGATTATAAAACAATTTGAATTGAATCAATGGTGTTTTCTAAGCTTGATTGTTTGCTTCCAAACATTTCATTACCAACTAGGACAGGAGTGTCAGACTGGATTTCTTTGAGGGGCAGATCATCATTGTAGTTTTCCTCTGCAGGTTGGGGAGGAGGAAGAGGGAAAAGACTGTACCGACGCCTCCTGCAGCACCCTGCCAACCAAAATGGGGCATGGAGTTTCCCTGGGTGACCCTGCCATACCCTGTTTTTGGCCTGGATGGCCTCCTGTAGCACTTTGCTGGCTAAAATGGGCCATGGGGGATATGCGTGGCTCCATGCACCTGTTTTCAGTCTGGACGGCCTCCTGTAACATCCTGCCAGCCAAAACAGGACACAGGGGGACCCATGCACCCCCATTTTTTCTAACAGACACACCATGAGCTGGTCCTTCGCTATTTCCAGGCCCACCCCTGTGGGCCAGATTTAAGCACCCCGCAGGCCGGATCGAGCCCATAGGCCTTGAGTTTGACACACCTGAACTGGGATGTTACCTGGTCAGATAATGAAATATCTGCAAGCAAGGCTCATGAAAAAGACATTAATAAAAAACAATTCTGACTAATTAAAAGTTCTGATGATTATTTTTCTGTGAATTTATTATCTTACTTGGAGGTAATGATATTTGGAATATACTTAAATAAAACTGTATTCTAGAATAGCTTTTTAAATGATGCCTAAGCAGAAATCTTGGTTTTTCAGTGCAAAATGTTGATTCTTTTCTGCTTTCACCATCTCATCCGTATCCTAAACTTACAATATCAGAAAGAAGAGCTGGTAGCACAGTTTCTGTTGTAAATATGCTGAGAACACATCCATTTGGTTTCTTGAATTGAATAAAATGGAGTATGATTATATTAAGTATGGTTAAGTATTCATAAAGTAATAGTATCTTTTGGTTCTTAATCTATGTTTCAATGCAAATGTGAACTTCTAAAGGAATTCTTTTCTTTTAATAGGAAAGAAGGTGGAAAATATGGATTTGCAGAATCAATTCCTAATGAAAGAATAACTGCCTTTAAAATAGAACAAACCCCAGTCAATACTAATGATGTACAAGAGCAAGCTGAAGAAATAATTGCCAAAGCGTTTCCTCCTCCAGAAATGTATCTTTTGTTGCATAACAGAAAATCAGGTGGTTGGGCTTCTATGCTCAGGATTATCTTAATTTTTAAAAAAAATATTGTTTCAATATTCAGAAAAGAGGAAATAAATTAAATTAAGAAAGGAAACAAAAAACATTGCATGCAAAATCATTCAGATTGATTTTTAAATTCATCATTACACCTTCTTCCTATAAGCACCTTGATGACATAACCTAATATTGATCAGCTTTCCATTGTTTTGATAGCAAGCCAGTTCATAAATAGAAAACCACATATTGATGATCCACAGTTGTCTTGCCAATATTGATGAGTAATACTTTTGCTGCCAAACATGTCAGTAATTCCATAAAACTTCATCAGAGATATCTTCCAATTTTTTGGTATATAATTCAAGAGTACATTCACATTTTAAAACCGTAGTGATCTTTGTAATACTGTATTTAAGTTGCTTCTGATATGATGAGTGTCTACATTTGATAAATAAAAGTTAACATTAAACCAAACAGGAAATAGTTGAATAAGCCAATATTGTAGAATTAAATGTCCCATCACCCAGTATAATGAGGTTGGAAGACAACTCATAAACATCCTTTGAGGTATCCAGTAAATATGGAGGAAAATATTAAACATTAAGGATACTGGTAAGTTCGTCACATTTTCAGAAGAACATACTTCAGTTATCCATTGATTTGTTCATATGGGATATTCCAAATATTTATTCATGAGTACAGACATACAATTAGAATCATCCCACATTCTGTGATATTTAACTGATATTTAGCAAACCTTCAGGTCTATGTCTGATAGCAGATATCAACAATAAAACTACCTTTTTTGTTTGTTGATCACTTTAATATTTTTCTGTGTAGTATTTGCTAGAAAGTCTGTATTCATATGTATGTAGTTGGCTGGTCAGTAAGTTTACTATATTTTTTGTTAACCATATTTAAGCAAGTAAATCATATTATAATACTTTATCATATTATAATACATTTTAGATAAGACCTGGTTTTTCCTTAATGCAATTAGCTTATCTAAGCCTGTATTATGGGCACCAGGAACAGCTCAGATTGGAGAAGGACTTCAGAATTCATGGGCGGATTTTGAGGAATCTGAGATGGAAGAGGAAAATGAAGATGGCCAGGATGAATCTCTAACAGTAGAAGACCAAAATATAGAAATGGGAGATGTTCATATTGAAGCCAAAAATCAAAAAGGTTAGAATACTTTAAAAAAAAAATGAAATTGCATTCAAGTTGAAATTCATTTTTGTAGATCTGTTTTTACTTTTGTGTGTGTGTAAAGGAAATTTTGAAATTTCATCAAATCACATGCTGCTTTCAATTTAAAATCCTTTTGCCCTTCTATATAGTTAGCAGTGAACATTTTCAAAGTTGTTTTCAACACTCCAGGTTATTTCTGCAGCTATCCACGATTCCAATGCATTGCATTAAGGGATCTAACATGAGAGGGGCTTCCTAGGATGTGTGTCCACACTTTCAACGTAGAAATTAAACTTACATAAGAATGGAGAAGTTTTGTCACTATAGATAATTCTCAACTTACAGCAGTTCATTTAGCGACCATTCAAAGTTAGTGAAAAGTGACTTGACTGCTTTTCACACTTACGGCCATTGCAGCATCTTCATGGTCACATAATCAGAATTCAGAAGCCTGGCAACTGGCTCATATTTATGACGGTTATTGTCCTGTGGTCATGTGATCACCTTTGGCAACCTTCTGACAGTGAAGAAGCCAGATTCACTTAACAACTGTTACTAATTTAACTTCAATGTTTCATTTAATAACTGGCAAGAAAAGCTGTAAAATGGGGCAAAGCTCCCTTTAACAACTGTCTCACTTAGCAACAGAACTACCTGTAATGGGTTGTTAAATGATATCAATACAGTAGCAAATTGGTGCATATGCAGTGTCTTTTCTGGTGAAAAATGTCTAGCATTTATTTTATTAGTATGGTGAAATTTTAACTGATTAATGGAACAATTATCTGTTCTTCACAAACATCTTTTGAATCAGAGATTACATACTCTGACAATTTATATACCATGTATAACATTAATTTGTGTGCAAAATTAGTCCATTTAAAGCCTGTGGTATTAATCTGGTGAAGTGAAACAACTATATTTATAAACTTTGCTGCCAGTATAAAAATGAGCAGTGGCTTGAAATCTTGTTTCACGGTTTCCTTCTTCCACAGTTCCTATACATAAAGCATTTTCCATCTGCCCAATAACTCTTGGAAATATGTGTTGTAGACATTTTCTACAGAATGTGAAAATGTGTTTCAGAATCTGCTTAGAGAAGACGTTGCTAATTTTCAGATTTATTAAAGGAGCCTCTGTGGCGCAGTGGTTAGGGTACAGTACTGCAAGCTATTTCTGCTGCAGCCAGCTGCCTAGAATTTGGCAGTTCAAATCCCACCAGGCTCAAGGTTGTGCCTTCCCATCCTTCTGAGGTGGGTAAAATGAGGACTCAAATTGTTGGGGGCAATATGCTGATTCTGTAAACCACTTAGAGAGGGCTATAAAGCACTATAAAACAGTATATAAGTCTTAAGTGCTATTGCTATTATGTATCATATCAATCCATAGATACCATATAATTGTTATCCATGACAGATTTAGATGCTGTATAGGATTTAAAAATCAATATCAATATTTTTCTTGTCTTGAAGAAGAGGCAATCGTATTATCGGACAGTGAAGAGGAAGATGTTGTTATTCTAGAACCTGAAGTAACACCAAAGAACAGGTAGGGGCACTGTTTTACAAAAGGTGGGAGAGGCAATTTAACTGAGGACTTTGAAAATGGAAGTCTAGAATCTCCCAAATGTTACGTTTTTCTCCTAGAACATGTTGATCAAGCCATCCTCAGGTTGGCTTGTTTACTTGAAATAATTCTGATATATAGCTCAGTATTCAACACGTGGCCTGGACCCAAAAATGGCTTTTTTGTAAAAAGAACTACAACAAAACCATGGTTATAATTCATAAATCTCTTTTGCTGGCCAGATCTCTTGGAGACTTAATTTTTTTTTGTTTCAAAAAGGAAAGAGACATGTCTCTTCCAAAGAACAGCTAATACTGTTTCTTACCTCAATAGAATTCCATAGAAATTTTTTTTCTGAAAAGATGCTTTTCTTGAAAATTAAGAAAAAGGGATAGTGAAAAAATTTGTAATATTTTGTATTAAATTATAAAATGGCTAACATATATTGATTTGAAGATATTTATCATAAACCAAAGAATGCAAGTCATCTCTATCGAATTTAAGGGAAAACTTTCATGTAAAGTTGACCAAAATTATTATTTAAATCAAAAATGGAAGTTCCAGAGAATAGTATTTCATTTTCAAAAAAAGCCTAATTAGAACATTTTGTGACAAAATATTATTTTATTAATCAAATTTACTATCTATAGCTGCTCATCTCCCCAAAGGTGACCAGGGCAGAGAATAAAATCAAATGTATAAAATGTTTTGCTAAGAAATATTCTGCCAGGCCTAGTGGAGTGAGCTGATATAATCAGGAAGAGACAGTCAATCATGTGACCTAGTTCCAAAGCATGAAAGGCTTTAAAGCTTAGAAACAGTACTTTGAATTGGGCTTGGAAGCAAAATGGCAACCAATGCAACTTGTGGAACAAAGGTGTAATATGCGTTGCTCTAGGAACATTCAATTGCTCAAGTCGCTGCTTTCTGTACCAGCTGATGCTTCTGGATACTTTTCCAGTAACCCATGTAGAGTATATTGCAGTATTCCAATCTGGAGGCAACTGGAGCATGAGTGACTAAGCAGGAGCTGCCAATCCAAGAACATGCAGTTGGTACACCAGACAAGACCCACCTACACCACAATTCCCATCTGCTTCTTGATCAGTTGTGAGTCTAGGAAGACTAGACCATGTGCATAAACCTTTATACAAAAAGCAAATAAAATTGGATATACTGTATATCCATAGCGTCAAGATTGTCCAACAATTTTATAAATATAGAATGAACAAAGACTAGTGGAAACAAGAAGCAAAGTCTGGCAAGTAGGGCAAACTAGTAGTCCAGAAGGCTGTAGCCAATTTGTTTTTATTCTGATGGGATAGAAAACATGTTCATAGAATGTAACAAGGAACTATTAATGAATGTGGATCTTCTTTAAATTAATATTCATGTTGAGATGATCACAGAGAAAATTTAAGGCAGTAATCACATACAATCCCATGTTATTTGTTTTGAATTCTATGTGGTGTGAGCTTGGGAGATACTGGGTTCTCATCTGTAGATAATGTTTGCAGACCTGCTGGTTTAGGATTATAGAACTGCCTCCAATAGATAATCTTCCAAAATTGTATTAAGTGAACTGTGAACCTGAATTCACTTTTTAAAATTATAAGCTCTTTCAGATGAAAAGCAAGTAAATATTCCTAATTAATGAGTTATAATTAATAGATTTAATGCTGAAATTAGGGCTGTTATATTCTGGACTAAATTGTTGAAAGATGTTTTTAGATGAAATTCCATGCTGAATGGAAAAAAATGCATACAATAATCATATCTACAAGCATATATACACATCTTTTCATTTAGCAATTGCAAATCCCAACTAAATGGTCACTAAACATGATGGAGATGCTGCAGATTGTTGATGCCATCTTAGTCAGAAAAAAAAAATCTTGTGCAGTGTCCTGTGCCTGACCTGTCTCCTTTTAACTCCCCAAAATAGAAATATTGGGTAAACAAGTTGTATCTTTTTACATAATAGTTTCCAAAAAAGTAATAACTACAAGTTTGAAAAGTCAGTTCTGGGACCTCATTATAATCTTCCAGGGGTTAGCAATTATACCTGAAATTGACTAGACCTTTATTATAATTTGTATTTGTAGACTGTCACTAAATGAGGAATGACTGTGAGAGGTTTTGGTAGCAATTGTGGCAAATCACACAATCATTTTGAACTCATTAAAGTTTCAGGATACTTATCCAAATATAGTATTTTGGGGGGACTAAGATTCTAGCTTAATCTTGTTCCTGTTAAATAACTATAAGCAAAACTTCAATTGTTTGCCATTTTAGCAACTGTATATTATGCATAAAATGGCTAGGTAGGCCAAAAAATTGCAAACATACACTGTTCAAAAAAATAAAGGGAACACAAAAATAAGACATCCTAGATCTGAATGAAATATTCTTATTAAATAAGCTGTTCATTACATAGTTGAATGTGCTGACAACAAAATCACACAAAAATTATCAATGGAAATCAAATTTAGCAACCCATGGTGGTCTGGATTTGGAATTAAACTCAAAATTGAAGTGGAAAAAAACACTACAGGCTGATCCAACTTTGAAGTAATGTCCTTAAAACAAGTCAAAATGAGGCTCAGTAGTGTGTGTGGCCTCCACATGCCTGTATGACCTCCCTACAATGCCTGGGCATGCTCCTGATGAGGTGGCGGATGGTCTCCTGAGGGATCTCCTCCCAAACCTGGACTAAGCATCCCCCAATTCTTGGACAGTCTGTGGTGCAATGTGGCATTGGTGGATGGAGCGAGACATGATGTCCCAGATGTGCTCAATTGGATTCAAGTCTGGCGAATGGGCGGGCCAGTCCATAGCATCAATGTCTTTGTTTTGCACGAACTGCTGACACGCTCCAGCCACATGAGGTCTAGCATTGTCTTGCATTAGGAGGAACCCAGGGCCAACCGCACCAGCATATGGTCTCACAAGGGGTCTGAGGATCTCATCTCGGTACCTAATGGCAGTCAGGCTACCTCTGGCGAGCACATGGAGGGCTGTGCGTCCCCCTAAAGAAATGCCACCCCACACCATTACTGACCCACTGCCAAACCGGTCATGTTGGAGGATGTTGCAGGCAGAACGTTCTCCAGACCCTGTCACATCTGCCACATGTGCTCAGTGTGAACCTGTTTTCATCTGTGAAGAGCACAGGGGCGCCAGTAGCAAATTTGCCGATCTTGGTGTTCTCTGGCAAATGCCAAACTGTAAGCACAACCCCCACCTGTGGATGTCAGGCCCTCATGGAGTCTGTTTCTGACCGTTTGAGCAGCCACATGCACATTTGTGGCCAGCTGGAGGTCATTTTGCAGGGCTCCTCCTGTCCCTCCTTGCACAAAGGCGGAGGTAGCGGTCCTGATACTGGGTGGTTGCCCTCCTACGGCCTCCTCCACATCTCCTGATGTACTGGCCTGTCTCCTGGTAGCACCTTCATGCTCTGGACACTATGCTGACAGACATAGCAAACTTTCTTGCCACAGCTCGCATTGATGTGCCATCATGGATGAGCTGCACTACCTGAGCCACTTGTGTGGGTTGTAGACTCTGTCTCATGCTACCACTAGAGTGAAAGCACCACCAGCATTCAAAAGTGACCAAACCATCAGCCAGAAAGCATAGGAACTGAGAAGTGGTCTGTGGTCTGAGAAGTGGTCTGTGGTCACCACCTGCAGAACCACTCCTTTATTGGGGATGTCTTGCTAACTGCCTATGCTTTCCACTTGTTGTCTATTCCATTTGCACAACAGCATGTGGAATTGTCAGTGTTGCAACCTAAGTGGACAGTTTGATTTCACAGAAGTGTGATTGACTTGGAGTTACACTGTGTTGTTGAAGTGTTCCCTTTATTTTTTTGAGCAGTGTACATAGCATTGTTCATTGTCCGCATTATTGGAATCCATGGTACAGCTAAGTGTGCCTAGAGCACACACACACACAATTGCAATCTTGCATGACACTATTTTTGAGTTCCAGTGCACTAGTTGAAATAATTGTTTTACATTTCCACAGAACAAACCAAAAATCAGAAAACATAAAGAAAAAAACAGCTGGCAAAAATAAGAAAAAACGAAGAGTTTGTTAAAAGTAATAAATCTTATTTGGGTATTCTGTTAAACTTTTCATGCTTAAAAAAACATTTGCATTATGTAATTCATAGGAATACTGTATGTGTCTTTGTATATATTTTCTAATAAACTTTATAATGCTTATAAAGATTTTGTAAATTGTCTTTGTGATTACTGCTCTATAAACAAAATCTTAAGTTTGGATTATTCAAAACATGTTGCTGCAAGAGGTGGAATATTTTATCTTCCTCTCCTCTCCAGTCTCTCAAACAGATAACATCTATGGCTTTTGATTATCATTGGTGAAAAAATAATTTGGAGAAGATTAATTAAGACTGATAAACACCAAGAGGAAAAGACATGTCATTCATTTTTTCAGAATATGAGAAAACAAGCATTTGCCATTCTTGGCCATTCTTTCTACAATAATAAACTGAACTGAGTGATATCTTCTTTAAGTCAGTTCTTTGACATTAACATTTTCTTATTCAATTCCTCAATAAAAAATGCCCTTTAGGTTGTCTCACCATCAGTTTTTCCCTCCCTTAAAACTAAGAGTTTTGCTTGTTGTATTTGACCCCTTCCTTTTGCTGCTATGTTTTATCTGATCATGTATAAGGAGAGATTTCACAGTACAAAGGTAGCAGACTAAAAACAAAACTTTTCAATATGCAAAATATATTTTATAAATCAAGTTACTGCTGAGATTCTTTTAGGGGATTTTATTTGCCAGCTTCTAGATGGTTACATTTAGGTCTTTCCATGCATTTATTTACTGGGAGCGCATCTCAAGCATTGGCTGCTTATAGGAATTTAATTTTTCTAAAATTTGAGTATAAAAGTATCTTCCATCAATAAAATTTAACCCTTGCAACATAGAAAACCTGGTATTTGTCTAACACACACAGTTTTAATCCTGTATTAGAACATCAAGATTATACCAAGAATAGAAAAGGTATACAACCTAAGGATCCTAACCACCTGAAGCCAGAATACAGAGCAATGTGCCCCTGCAGCAACCTAGCTGAAATTGCCATGTAGCAGTAGGAACTCTGAACCAACCCACTGATTTGCATGGCTGTTTCCTTTGCAGGTCAGCTTGCTCAGTTGCAAACACATTAAGTTAGTCTGATTCATGAACTAGGTTAGCAGAAGGCAGGTTTTTAATTTAATCGGATTTTTTTTTAATGGTAAGAGCTACTTTTACTCTTATTATTGGAAGCTCTTCCTTTACGTTCCAGACTCACTGGTTTGAATAAAAGCTATTAATGCAGTATTTATAAAGCTACTTAAGTGGCATATTTTTTAAAAAAGAAAAATCACTATCCTTAATAGCTGATGCAGCCTTCAAGTAGAGTGGGGGTCTTGTTAGCAAAAAGCGTCACAGCAGTTTTCTGAAGTTCAGCTACTGAGCACTTGACTATTTGAAGTACAGTGTTGTAACTTTATTATATACAGATATTCCATTGAACTATCTTGATTTGCAATTTTAGAGTGAAAATCCTCACACTGGTCATACTATTTTAAAAAGGTTGAACAGTGCCACTCAGCATTTATACCTGCATGGTTTTAAGTCTTTTTCCGCATTTAAAGGGGCGCCATCTAAGCACATAGAACAAGATTGCATGTACAAAAGTTTACATTAAAACGTTATAAAAGTATAAAACCTCATAATTAGCTATGGTAATATACCAGATTGATTGAAATCTAAATACACATTTAAAACTGTACATTTACAATGGACTATATATAGATTTGAAATCTCACTTATATTATTATAATAAATCTAGTGTCTCTGGTGGGTCAATGAGCGACACTGCATGGTATCTGAAAAAGATAAAAGTGACATGAATATTATTTTTGCTATCTGACAAAGTATTTGTTTGGCTCTTTCTCTATACAAATTAGTCTAACATACCCCTGTAGTTGTTTCAGTTACAGCATTCAAGAGTGAGACTTACTTTACAGTCTTGTATTTCTCTCTGATAGACTGTTGTGTATGCTGTGCTGCTCTGCAGTAGGTTTTGTGGAGGTCTAGGAGACAAGGCGTAATACTTTCAAGTGTATATCCTGTTATTGCAGCAAGAGAATCTGTCTGTAAAGGAAAGTCAAATATTTAAAACCTAAGTAATTCTGTTCTTGATGTTCAATTGTTATCTTAATTGCCCAGATAGAAGAGCTTGGATCTAATGAAAATAAAGTCTGTGGCACTTGTAGAAGTGTAGCTTATAAGCTACCAGAAACAGGTGTAGCTAAGTTAACAAGTGATACTACATTTCTGCTTCAAGGTACGGTTTTGGGATTGAATCTGAAGCTTTTAAAAAATTTCTTACGACTGTCTCCAGCTATCCCTTGTTTCTAATCAATAGTTTTGAAATGATACCTGGAGGTGTAGTGCTTAGAATGTATGATTGTAGACTAACTGCCCACAGCAAGTTCAGTCACAACCAGCTCAAGCTTTCCATCCTTCTGAGATTGATAAAATGAGGGTTCAGATTGTTGGGGGCAATATGCTGGCATTTGTAAACCTCTCAGAGAGTGCTATAAAGCACTGTGGAGCAGTATATAAGTTTAAGTGCTATTGCTATCTACACTATAGGCAGATTGATGTAGGAGTACATAGTCCTGCGTTAATGCAAATTTCTGACAGACAAGTTGGAAGGGGAGAATTTGCTTTTATACTTACCCAAGTTTTTCCAGAAATTGCATAGTTTGCTATTTGAAATGCTGCTGCAGCTATTACTGATGGCAAGTATTTCAGATACGTGTCTGCATCAATTAAACTTAGTTCACCCAAGTACTGTAGAAAAATAAAAAGCATAATCTTCATTTCTAATATTTGTGTAAATTTTCTAGGTCAAAATGTAACAAAGCTATTTTTAAGTAAGAGTTCACTATGAAATTTTATATCAGGATACTAGTTAAATGCCTGCCCCACTGTTTTGTTATTGATGAAAGCTACAGTGTAAAGGCAGGAAAATATCCAGTCCTTGACTTACAACTATTCATTCAACAACCATTCAAAGTTACAACAGTGCTGAAAAAATGCACTTATGATCAGTGCCCGAACTTATGGCTGCCACAGCCACATGATCAAAATTCAGGTGCCCACCCATATTTACTTTAATGGGCGTTTCAACTTCTCCCCTCCACCTATCTCCCAAGTATTATCCCCTTTTGGCCATCTTACATTCTGCTTTGCAGGCAGCATGCAATCCCAGAACTATGTTGGGAGTGCCTGGACTTGCTATCATAAGTCAATTTGGTCACACGATGTCTTATTTTATGGCTGCACTGACTTACAATGTCAATCCCAGTCCCAACTGTGATCCTAAGTCAAAGACCTATATGGAAGTCTTTGACTTATGTTCATATATGCATATAGGAACATGAAGAATTTGACAACATGCTGAGCCTTCATTTCTCTGGGATTACTTTTTTTAGCCAAACAACCAGAGCACAATCTAAAATGAAGGCCTTTTCCTTCTTCCTTTCATTTTTAAAAGCAGCATGTTCTCAAAGGACACTAATTGCAATAGATGAACAAAGTTTTAAAAACTGCTTCTAATATATTCAGATTTTGCTTTTGTTTTTTAAAAAGTCCTAACACTTACCATTGCCAAGTTTTCCACTAGGGAGCAGGCTGGCTGTTTTAAGAAGTATTGAGAAAGGAATTGATTTATTGTAGGAGCTGCCAGATCAAATGACAAAACTTTCAGAACTAAGTGCTCCATTCTGAGAACTTGTTTCTTTGTGTAAGTGTCATCTGTGATATAAACAAATTCTGCTACTTCTGGAGGGTAGATTTCTTCAAACTTTCTAAAGTAGGATGAAAAGCACTGTTATATAATCACCTAATTGTCACCTAGTGTTTCTTATTCCACAGCTATATAGGTTCATACAGATATTATTTGGTCATAGTAGCTAGTATTAACCTTTATCCTACACTGTAGGTTCTTACTGCTAAATGCTTATGTGCACATTTTAGCTGGGAAATATATTAGAAGTAAAAATCATCAGTCTGTGGTGTATATTTAAGTTTATTTAACTATTAACCATAAGATTTTTAAATATCTATAGTTCATACATTCTCCAAGATATATTCTGGATTTGTATTAAGCATCTCTATAATTCTGTCTCAGAAAGTACTGTCAAAACAGAATTTGCATATATATTTAATGTAAACATCACATTAAAGACATGATGGGAAATGTAATGATCCAAACTTCTCATCTACTTACGATGCAAGCAGCATAGCTGCAGTTCCCACAAGCTGAAGTTTTCCTCGTAGCACTGACATTGAAGAGAGAAACCTATCAATGTAATTTACAGCCAAATGCAAGGTTTCATTTTGTAGTTTGTATTCTTCACCAACTTCCACTAGCCAATCCACAAGAATAGCCCGCATATTATTTGTAATATCAGGCTGTTTCTTCATATAGCCTACTTTGGGTTTGCATTTCACCTGTAAAAAGATTAGCAATTACCTCATTACTTCTGGAGACTTACATGTAATAAAATTGACTTACAATTAACTTACTATCCAATTGCAAAAGTGCTATCAAGCTTTTAAAGTTTTATCCTAATTGGTACTTTTACTCTATTAACATTTTAAACTTTTAAAAATGAAATTCAGTCCACTTGCTCTGTGTTAGTGGCAGGCAGCTATGTAAACACACTTAAAGCTGAAAAAGACATTAACATGTTTAAAATATTCATGATCAGAATAGCTTGTTGATATAGGAAGAAAAAATATTGGATTATCCACTAGCCATATAAGAACCACATTTTATAGACAACAAAATCAAAAAAGCTTCTTTTTTCATCATCTGAAAGTAATAGGCTCCAACTCTCTCCACTGCCATTACTTAGAGCAAGAGGCTTTGGGAGATGGTCATTATCACAGTGAAGCTAGACTATGACAATGTGATTTATAAATGGCTGCCTTTGAGGCCTCCTGACAAATTCAACTGGTGTAATATATACAGCAGCCCAACTGAGGTCTATTGTAGTCATACACACCAGTTTTGGGGGATCTATGTCAACTTCTGATGGGTTTCCCAGGTACAGTTCCAATGCAGAAGGATTGATTTCCAAATATCTCCAGGATTATCTCCTTGCATATCCTTCTCAGGAGAGAAACTTAAATCCACCCTGGATATTCAGATGTTACCAAAATGAAACCCAGAGAGTGTCTGTTACTGCTTCTTTCTTTGGAATAGCCTCTCTCCAGTACATTGCAGATACCCTGATGGCCTTCAGAAAGGTCTTGGAAATTGTATTGAACTGACATTTATTTATATTTATTAAATTACCACCAAATTTTAAAATGGATGCTAGTTTGTGTTTTGTTTCATTGTACAACAACCAAAAATCATATTAGAATACAGCAATATACAGAAACTGTTAATTAGACTACAGTTTTGTCCAATCTAAATCAACCAGGTACACAACCTCAATCTAGCCATTCTTGGGATAAAGCTAGCAAGAGAATTGAGTCCTTATTTAATGGTAGCCATTTACTTTGCCCCACTTCATTGTATAAAGGGCACTAGTGAGCGCTTTCAAACTCGGTATACAGTTGCTCAAGCCGGACAAAAGATACAAGGCAATTTAAAATAAATAAAAGGAATAAGAATTGATGTGAACCTGTACAGAATTGAACTGCATAGGCAAGCTTTCCAGTTGACATTGATTTAGCCTAGTATCATTCTTTAATGCACACTCTACAAGGGAGCCCATCACATATACAAAGCAAGTAATCTTCTAAAAAATCATGTTCATCAGTATCTGTGGACTTTTTTAATATATTGTACCGAACTTATTAGTCCTACAAGGCTGACCGAACATCTTTTCTGGAAGATAAAGACTTTACTTGTTGCGTGCAAATAGCCCTGCAAGGTCCCAATAAGCTCCAGGTAACATTATAATTTCTACTTACCAAGCAAAAGGGCAAAAATCTCAGATATCCTTGCCCAGCATTTTTCAAATTTGGAATAGACTAGATATAATCACATATTTAAAGTTCAACAAGATGATTTTCCTCCCCCATTATGTAAGCATGATCAGTTCTTACCTCCATTTCTCTAAGATACTTATAGATATCCTCAATATAGTCTGGGACATGGTTAACGTTAATTTTCTGTTCTGCTTCTATTGACATATCCATAATACTCGGTGACCCTAAAATGAAAGCTACAGGTAAAATGTTTAGGGTTATGAATATAAGGCAAGCAATGAATACTACCAAAAACGGAAGTTCTTTCAAATAAAAAAATTGGTCTTGATTGCAGTGTATGCCACGATCTTAGGATTTTAAACAGCAATATAAATCCACAATAGACTACTGTCTGGGAAGCATTTCCCATTGTAACTAGTCTTAAGACTTTCAGTGGTCAAAAGCCATGAGTGACATCCAGATAAGCAGCTAGAGAAACTGGTTAAATATTACTTTTTTGAATAAGTGCTTAAAACTTTACCTGGTTTCATACATACTCAAATCTTGATCTGTTTTATGGTTTTTAAGATTACTATAACTGGGATTTGCGCTATAATCCAGAATTATCTCCTAATCTCAAGGTTTTGTTCATGCAACATCTATAGCCAGTCAAGCTACTTACATTACAGCTAAGCATGTCATGCCAACCTAGCATTTATCTATCAGACTTTTCAAAGTCCAAGCTACAGAGCCTGATCCCATCCACCAGACATTCTAATCTAGTTAATGGGAGTTTCAACCATGACATCAACACTGGTCATTTTCTTCATTGTAAAATAGGATGAGTATTCCCCACCAGTCTTGATGTAAACTTCAGTGAATTTTCTGCAGGATCAATCTAGGATTCATATAATGCAAGATCCTGTATTCCTCTTCTTGCTTTGAATTCAGGGCATAGCAGGAGAGTGGGATGAATGCCACTTGAAGGGTCATGAGCTTCAATTACGCTTCCTGACCTTTTGGACAACAATATCACAGGAAGTGGGTTGAAATTTAAAATGGCCCTCAGTAATAAAAAAACTAGCTTTATGAAAATAAAGATTAGGCTCATGAAGGAACAGATGGTATTACAGCAGCAAAGTACAGAAAGCACTTCATGTCCATTTAGTAATAGACTCTATATAAGGAACCCTCCTCACATACATTCACTGACAAAAATAGTACAACCATATTAAAAGTATTTTTGAAACACTTTTCTACCACTCTAAGAAACATTAATAAAGTCTCTAATATCAACAGAATACAAATTACTTTAAGGTTTACATTGCAGGAGAATGCAACTGACACATTCAATTTTAATGAACCAAAAAAAACCCATGCAGGTTCAAAGCAAAACTTGAAATCAAAATATATTTTATTTTGAAGTTCTCCTACATGTACAATATACAATTATTATATCACACAAGTAATAGAAGCCAGAAAGTTCTTGATTTTTCAGTGAGATGATCTTGTAAAAAAGATTTTCACTGAAAGGAATATGTACAATTGCCATAGCTGAAGTTGATTAAATCTGAATAAGCTTTTATATCATAGGCAAAAAGAACCCCGCAAAAAAACAATATATTTAGCAGAGACTTTAAATGTAATCAGAATCAATCACTATAATATACATCTATTTTTAAAGATAGGATGTTACCCTCACCAGAACTAAGATCCATTGGATTATCTATAGCAGTAAGAGGTTTTCTGGTTCCTGTTGAAGCAACAACTGCCTTCAAGCCGATAGCATCTTCACTGGGTGAAGTCTTTTTGATGGAGGTATGTTTCTTTTGTCTCCTGTTATCAGGCTCATCCAAGTGGATAGTAAAAGCTGGCTGTTTGTTTCCCATTTTACCATTGGGGACACCAAGATAATTCTCATCATTTGTACTCCAAGGTATTTGACTATGGGGAGCCTGTCAGAAGAAAAAAAAAACACAGCAGTCAGTCACCTAGTAGCTCTCCCAAATGATGTTTTTGCCCATATATTAGGAGGTAATCCTTCTAAGCAAAGTTAGTGCATTGCAATACAATGGAATCCACATTAAAAACTAATTGAAATCACCTATTCTAAGTGAACATAATGGGACTAGGCAACATCAGGTGAGCAAAAGATGCTATAAGAATTAATAGTTGGAATCACACACCACAGCATACTGGGTTCACAAACAACAAATCTTGCTTTGCAAGCCACAGTGGCTGGGGTGAGTACAGAACACTGAGCCAAAACCAAATTGTGGCTTGGCACGTTGCATGAAATGGATCAAATTTGTTTGCAGCTTTGGAAGGCCCCTCAGCATTCTGATTATTACTATTAACACATTGCTCAACGTTCCCTGTGCTGAAAAATCCATAATCTACCTTCAGCTGTGGAATTCATAAAAATGGATGGCATCAAAGCTCTCTCAAGCTTAAGGAGAAATAATGTACCATATGGCTTGAACCAAAAGGTGATTTTTTCAAGAGACAACTGGATTTCCTTCTTTTCTTTTGAAGACATTTTTCTTCTCATCCAAGATGAGAAGCAAAATGTCTTCAAAAGAAATACAAAGAAGTNGGACTTCAGCTCCCAGAATTCCTCAGCTGGCTGAGGAATTCTCGGAGCTGAAGTCCACAAGTCTTAAAGTTGCCAAGGTTGGAGAGCCCTGATCCAGGATGACTCGATAGACATTTATGATAATGGCTTGTTCGGCTGAGGCCAAGCCTATGGCCCGAGTATTGAGAATTTTTGTGAGGGACAAGGATGAGAACATCCATCGTTACAATCCTAGACTTTCGACCAAGATATTCTCATCCAATCTCAATCCGAAGAAGGGCTTCTTTCTCTACGGCCTTGCAGCGCGGCTATCCGCATGCTGGAGACCTAATATTTGCTAAGGGGAAAAAAAGTGCTTTGTCCAGCAGCAAGCAGCGGCCCAAGCGTTTGTCCACCTGGGTCGAACCTAAACGGGGAGGCTTTCTGCGGCGCAGCGAGCAGCCTAACTCGGTCTCTAACCCGCCTGCGAGAGGCGACTCGGTAGCCAAGCCAACACGCAGAAAACTCCTTTCCTCCTCCGCTTTCGAAAAAGCCACGAAGCCCAAGAGGACCACGCTGGCTGCTCGCG
This sequence comes from Emydocephalus ijimae, assembly GCA_004319985.1. Classification (NCBI taxonomy): domain Eukaryota; kingdom Metazoa; phylum Chordata; class Lepidosauria; order Squamata; family Elapidae; genus Emydocephalus; species Emydocephalus ijimae. The sequence continues at coordinate 2,254 of BHEV01036923.1, read as the reverse complement.
CCCTTTGCTTTCGCCGAGTGCAAGAAAGCAACAGCAGCTCAGCAAAAGGAGGGTAAGAGAGCTCCAAAATGGCGGGTACCGGTGGGGGAAGGAGGGAGAAGGGTGTCTCCACTTCGGCCAGGGAGACGGGCATCCCATCCAGGCTGGGCGAGAAGGGCAAAGCGCCTTACCTGTGGCTGGGTGGAGCGGTGTTGATTAGCTTGCAGAAGCCCCAGAGCCAGCCGGTGTCCAGCAGCGCCCGCCACCTTGGGGGCCTCCTTCGCCCCCGGAGGCACATTTTCCTGGTTCTCCAGGTCCACTGAGCTGTCTGTCAGCATGGTGGCCGTGCTGACAGTGGGACCCACAAACTGAGCTTGGAGGGAAGCGGGGTGGAAAAAACACCCGCTCGCTGGCGCTGCGGCCCGCTCCGCTTCTCGCCGTTCAAGTAGCCCGCGACTATTGAACCCACCAATGGGAAGGCGATTCTCGTACGTCACTGCAACGTCACTGTTGATCGCGAGAATAAACAAAAAAAAAAAAAAAGAAAGAGGGTCGGAAGAGATCACGCGGCGATCTGTCCCTGTTATTCTTGGGCAAAAAAAAAAAAAGTCGTTTCATGGAATCGTGATTCGCAAGACTAATAAATTAGGCGCGAGAGTTCAAACATCCCTGTTCCGATCCGACGCGGCTGGACTAGATCAAACGGAACTAGGGGGTGTCATGTATTGCTTTGTCTGTTCAGTATAGGACTCGACTCCTTTTGCCACGATAGACACGTTTTGCGGTAACGATATGTAAGTGGCCTGTTCAACTTTCGGGTCTAGTCTGTGGCCATCCTGACGTCGTTTAACTTTGCTGGATCAACCACGTGTAGGCAAAGCGTGGTTTATTCAACTCTGTTGGATTGGCACAACCGAGAGATAAATCAATCAAAATCCATTTTACTTTATGCTGTTGACTTACGGCTCGCTGTGACCTTTATATTGAATGTGCTATATTTTTGTCGAGTTCCTTGGGCTACTGGGAGATTATTTGTGTTGCATAAGAAGACTATAAATGTTAACAATATTATATGTTAACTATAACAATGTTAATTTCTTTGTCCATTATTGTTAAATTGAAAAGCAGCTAGTACAGTCAGAATCACCAAATTATTCTGATTTTCTACATAAATATTGAAAACCAGATATTTAACAAGCTCAGCAATGTATTCCTTCTCCATCCATGAAAAGCTTGCATTTTTTTTTTAACCATGGGAAAATGGTTAACAGAAAATGCCTGTCGTGGACAAAAGAATTATTACCTGGTGGTATGACTCAGCCATCATTGGAAAAAAATTTAATTTTTTATCACATCATATGGTATAGAAAAGTCTGGATTAATATTTTGGGACATGTGACTTTAAATTTATCCAACTTTCATCTGTACCTATGAGAATCCTTAACAGCTTCAGCAAAAATGCTTTTACCTGTTATAATTTGGGCTGAAGGAGAAAGTATTGTGGGAAGCCACTCCCCTCCCACAATGAAATATTTTAGGAAATACTAAAAAGGCAGAATATTATATTTCCCTGGATGATAAAAGAAACATGTTTTAAAGACAGAAAACAGTTCCCTACCCCCAGCAGATATTTGGTGCCCATTAAGAAAGACTGGGCCGAGGTTTCCGGTTCCGCGTGGCTTCGGTGACAGCAGGAATTCGCGACCCTCGCGATTCCTGCTGCGCTTGCCACCGAGGTACCCCCGATCCAAACGGGTCAGGGGGATATGGCTGCCCTGTAGGGACAGCCGAAGAGAGAGGGGAGCCGGACAGGAGGTTGGGGGTGCCGCAGACCCCCTCCTCATCCGGAAAAACCCCTTTTTCCCAAGGTGGTGGAGCGGCGGTCAGCAATGGCCACCACGAAGAAGCCAGCAACCGGGTAAGATTGTGCTGGAGGAAGCAAGAAGAGTGAAAGTGCTGCCTGAGCTGGGTCAATCAACATCTTTCAATTTCGTTGGAACTGAGCTGTCTGAATTGCTGGAGGATACATTGTATCCCTAAGAAGATTGAAAGCGGCGGAGAAGCTGTTAAAGGGAACTTCTTTTTTTTTTCTTCACTCTCCCACGCCATGGAAACATCAGAATTGAAATGTGTCTGGGCATCGAAGGTGAATTATTCTGAAAGTTGAAGCTAAGGGACAAAAGGGTTTTTGGATATTGAAAAATTTAAGAAATTGGAAAACCCTTATTAGAGGTATGGATTTCTGATTATTTAAAATTGATGTTGCAAGTGGGAA
>BHEV01036922.1:0-24198 GCA_004319985.1 Emydocephalus ijimae | reverse complement strand
CTCCCAGAATTCTCCAGCCAGCAGAGCTGGCTGGAGAATTCTGGGAGTTGAAGTCCACAAGTCTTAAAGTTGCCAAGTTTGAAGACCTCTGCTCTATTCCATTGGCATCTTGTTCCCCTCAGCCTCAATTCTTCAAAGCTCTGCCTCTACAAAGTTTCCGTCACTAAGCAAGACTGTTGTGAAGCGAGCGGTTGGCCCCATTTTACGATCTTTCTCGCCCCCTCCCCCGGTTGTTAAATGAATAACCCGGTCGCTCAGCGAATCTGACTCCTCACCCCCCCCCATCGACTTTGCTGATCCTGGGGGTGCTGCAACGGGTGGGTCATAAGTGTGGGAAAAAGGCTCATAAAGTCTCTCCCCCCCCCCATGCCATCGTAATGTTGAACGGTCACTCAATGAACGGTTGTGAATGTTCGGCGTTTTTACTGCATCTGCAGCTCCATTCTCACCATTGTCCCCTCTTCCCCTTCCCTGCAGGTACAACCTCCGTCCAGGAAGGGAGTATCACTCGGGGGACCCCCACCAGCAAAGTTTCCATGGAAGCAATGCCTGCTTTGCGAGGCTCCATCACTCAGGTAGTTGTGATGTGTGGCCCAAAGGCCATGTCAGCATTGCAGCAAACCTCCATTCCAATCAGTAACTCCGAGACAAACATATCTCAAAAGTACCTTTGTTAGAATAGCACCTGGCACGTCTATGGAAACTCGAATCTAAAAGTGTTTTTTTTTTTTTCCGGCTTTCCACAATTTCTCAAACTACAAATCCATCCCCCACTTGGTCGTTATCACATCACATGGCCCCAATCACGATCCTTATTTCATCCTGAGCCATATTAAATGGATCTTGACAGACTAGGCCATATCTAACAAAATGAAATTCAGTGTAGAGAAAAGGAAAGTCCTACACTTAGGCAAGAAAAACCCAAAGGACACATATAATAGACTGGGTGCAACCAGGCTCAATAGCAGGAACTGGGAGGGGGATCTTGGAGTCTTAGTGGACAACCAGCTAAATAGGAGCCAATGTTGTGCAGCAGCAGCCAAAAAACGCCAATGCAATCCTAAGTTGCATTAACAGAGGGATACAATCGAGATCAAGGGAGGTACTAATACCACTCTATAAAGCCTTAGTAAGGCCACACCTAGAGTCCGGCATCCAGTTTTGGTCACCACACTATAAAAAAAAAAGATGTTGAGACTCTAGAAAAAGTGCAGAGAAGAGCAACCAGGATGTTGAGGAGACTGGACACTAAAACATACGAAGAACAGTTGCAGGAACTGGGCCTGCCTGGTCTATGGAAGAGAAGGACCAGGGGAGATAGGAGGGTATCTTCCAATATTTGAGGGGCTGCCACAGAGAGGAGGAAAGGGGTCAAGCTATTTTCCAAAGCACCCGAAGGCCAGACAATGAATAATGGATGGAAACTGATCAAGGAGTGAGATTCAACCTGGAAATAAGGAGAAACTTTCTGACAGGGAGAACAATCAACCAATGGAACAGAAGTTGCCCTCGGAAATTGTGGGAGCTTCATCACTGGTAGCTCTCAAGAAGAGATTGGACTGGCATTTGTCAGAAATGGTGTAGGGTCTCCCGCTTGAGCGGGGGGGTTGGATTAGACGACCTATAAGGTCCCTTCCAACTCTGATTATCTGTTAAATGACCTTGGACTAAGAGAAGAAATTTTATTTTGTCTACTTAGAGCTGCTTAATTGAAATTACCTGCCTTCCACTCCCAAGGCTATGTGGCAGCGTGGAATATGGCTTCCAAAGCTGACAGGCAAGACAGTCAGATCATGAGTAGGAGCCCCTTAATTCGATCCAACTTTGCCCCCAATGTCCTGGTTACCTTCTGGGCTTGGGGGAAAAAAAAAAACTCCCAGGAACAGCCTTGGGCTGCAGAGAGTCAAGTTCGAAACCAAGGACATTGGTGGGAGGACCAGTTCTATAGAACCGGCGGTTACGATTCTGTGCAGTTCAGAGTACTGGCCAACGGTGCCCCTGGCTGGCCCCGCCCCTCTCCACCTGCCCCTCCCCTCCCAGTCCTTATCACGCACACGTGACATTGCAGATGCCTGACCTCGCTGACTGCGTTCTCCCCTGCCCAGTCACTCCTTAAGGTATTTCTTTTTTTTTTTCCCCTCCCGACAATCAGCTGTTCTGATGATCAGCTATTCCAGGATTTCCCTCGATGTCTTACGGCTTTGCCCAGGAGGCGTCCCTGAGTCCCAAGAGGCCAAAAGGGGCGCTGCCAAACCCACCAAGCCATGCCCACAGAACCGGTTGTTTAAAAAAAATGGAATCCCACCCCTGTTCAAAACGTGGCCAACAAAAACTGTCACTATAAGTCCAGTCTAGGCAAGAGGAGGTCATTAGTCCACCATGGCAGGAGCGAGAATTCCAGACATGAAGGAACTGGTAGTAACACGGTTGGGAGGACACCAGGAACGCAGATGACCCAAGTCAACGCAGGATAAACTCACGTTTGTTTCCCAGCAGCTGCCACACTCAGCCTTCATCTCTTTTAAACTCCCTTCCCAGCTGTGGCTAAAGAAGGGAATCAGGGCCCTTTCCTCCCCCGTAAGCCATGGAACCCACGTTGCTCCCTTCTCTGTTTCTCCCTGCGTGCCCTAGGATGAAGAGGGGGCGGGCCTGGGTCTTCCTCTGAACCCCCTCTCCCTTGTTCTACCTCTCCCCTGCTCTGCCCAGCCGGACTTTGCCCTTCCCCAGTTTCCTCCCCAGCCAACCGAGCCACAACTCCCTCACTCCCTGACTGCCGTTCCGCCTTCCTCCTCCTTGGATTCAGACTCCGGCAGGGACACGGCAGCATGTTAGGAATAATTCTGTGTCATTCCTCAGGCTTTGGGACCTGATAGGCAGGGTTCCCCCATCAACAGTTGGCCCCCTTGCCCCCAGTTCATCGTTTCGAAGGGAGTTAAAACATGTTTCCCCCTACAGGGAACCCCAGCGCTCCCCCAGGCTGGAATTGCAGCTGACGTTCTGCTCAAAGGAACCATCACCCGCCTGGCGACAGAGGACAGCAGTCCAGAGAAGGGCCGAGAGGAGGCCGCCACCTCCAAAGGCCACGTCATCTACGAGGGCAAGAGTGGCCACATCATTACCTACGATGGTGAGTGCCAGGTCGGGAGCCCCAAATCCCCAAGGTGCTCCTTGGGTGAGATGCACCACCGAATTTTCTGGACAAGGAACATGAACGCTCTGTAGAGTCCTCGGGGTGCTCACTGAGATTCTTGCAGACGTTTAATGACCCAACTAGGGAACATCATCCGTGCTAGAAGGGAGGAGGGCTTGCATATTGTAGTAGGTGGAGAAGGGAGGAGGTGGAGAACTGAGGGGTCCTTGGTGCTCTCTGAGCTTGGTGGTTTTTCTTGTAGACGTTTCATGACCCAGCTAGGGAACATCATCAGTGCTTGGAGGGAGGGCATTTGTGGAATGGAGGAGGAGGGAAGGGGAGGAGGAGGAGGAAGAAAAAGAGGAAGAGGAGGAAGAGGAAGAAAAGGAGGAAGAGGAAGACTGGCCTCCTTGGTGCTTTGAGCTTGTTGGCTTTCTTGTAGACGTTTCATGACCCAACTAGGTAACACCATCTGCCTGGAGGGAGGGTATTTGTGGAAGGGAGGAGGAGGGGAGGAGGAAGAAAAAGAGGAAGAGGAGGAAGAAAAGGAGGAAGAGGAAGACTGGCTTCCTTGGTTTTCTCTGAGCTTGGTGGGTTTTTTTTGCAGACGTTTCATGACCCAACTAGGTAACACCGTCAGTGCTTGGAGGGAGGGTATTTGTGGAATGGGGGTGGAGGGAAGGGGAGGAGGAGGAGGAAGAAAAAGAGGAAGAAAAGGAGGAAGAGGACGACTGGCCTCCTTGGTGCTTTGAACTTGGTGGTTTTCTTGCAGACGTTTCATGACCCAACTAGGTAACACCGTCAGTGCTTGGAGGGAGGGCGTTTGTGGAATGGGGGAGGAGGGAAGGGGAGGAGGAGGAGGAGGAAGAAAAAAGAGGAAGAGGAGGAAGAAAAGAAGGAAGAGAAAGACTGGCCTCCTTGGTGCTCTCTGAGCCTGGTGGTTTTCTTGCAGACGTTTCATGACCCAACTAGGGAACATCATCAGTGCCAATAGAGGGAGTGGGGTTTGGGAGGAGGAGGAGGAGGAGGAGGAGGAGCAGAGTTATGGTATTTTTGTTTCCTTGTTCGCTTTTTATTGCCTCTTTTAAACGGTGTGTAAATCTCTCTTAAGCGTCCTTGCCTATTGACAAACCCCCACTTCCACCAGCACTGAGCGTGCAAGCCACTGTACATCATTGGAGAGCGAATCCCACTCCCTTCCAGTACTGATGACGTTCCCTAACTGGGTCATTAAACGTCTGCCAGGAAACAACGAAGCTCAGAGCCCCCCTCCCCTCCCTTCCAGTCCTCCTCCTCTTCTCTAGCACTGATGTTGTTACCTAGTTGGGTCACGAGACGTCTGCCAGGAAGCAAGACAGCTCGGAAAGCAACCCCCACACCCCCCGTCCTCCTCCTCTTCTCTAGCACTGATGTTGTTACCTAGTTGGGTCACGAAACGTCTGCCAGGAAGCTAGAAAGCTCGGAAAGCAACCCCCACACCCCCCGGTCCTCCTCCTCTTCTCTAGCACAGATGTTGTTACCTAGTTGGGTCACAAAACGTCTGCCAGGAAGCAAGAAAGCTCGGAAAGCAACCCCCACACCCCCCGGTCCTCCTCCTCTTCTCTAGCACAGATGTTGTTACCTAGTTGGGTCATGAAACGTCCACGAAACCCCCAAATTGTCTTCCAATCAAAAATGATCTCCATTTTCCCTGGGAGAATCCAAGAGAAACTCTCTTCCATTGGTCTCTCTTGCCTGCTTCTCAACAGCCATCAAGAACATCCGGGAAGGAATGCGCAGCCCAAGAACGGCTCATGACATGAGCCTCAAACGGACATACGAAGCCATGGAAGGAAACATCAAGCAGGGGATGTCAATGAGAGAATCTCCCGTCTCGGCACCTTTGGAAGGTAAGCTTGGCTAAGCAGCTTCCGGTTCGTTTGCAGGAATCGGGGATGTTCATTAAACTAATGAAAAGAAGGACCAGGGGAGATAGGATTGCAGCGTTCCAAAATATCTGAGGGGCTGCCCCAAAGAAGAGGGAGTCAAGCTATTCTCCAAAGCCCCTGAAGAAGCCACAGATGGAAAACTGATCAAGGAGAGAAGCAAACTGGAATTAAGGAGGAATTTCCCAAGAGTGCGGAGAATGAACCATTTTTTATCTTTTAGGCTTAATCTGCCGGGCGGTGCCTCAAGGGAGCCCCCACTCCGATATGAAGGAGAGGACAGTGTTGTCGGGCTCAATAATGCAAGGTAAGGAAAAGACCTTTGAGCAGGGGGTTGGACTAGATGACCTACAAGGTCCTTTCCATCTCGGTTATCTTACTCCATTCTAACCATTTACAGGTAGTCCTTGACTTACACCAGCTCATTCTCAGGGATCATTCTCAGTTATTTATTTTTTTTAAAACAAATTAGTTTATAATACAAAATACAAAAGGAAATGGGAAAAACAGAAGAGGAAAAAGGGAAGGGAGAAGTGTGGAAAAGAAGGGAAAAGGAAAGAAAAAGGCATTGTCTTCCGACTCTCTTTGGGTGCAGTAGAATAAGATAACAGCATTGAACCTCAACGTCTTAGTTTTACATAACAACATAGGTAATTTCCGACTCACAGCGGTTCGTTTAGTGACCGTTCAAAGTTACAACACCACTGAACAAAAGGGAGTTACGGCGCTTTTTCAGTTAACAACCCTGGGGGTCACGCGATTTACATTGGACCGCTTGATAACCAACTCGCATTTACCGTGGGCGCAGTCAGCGTCCTGGGGGTCACCCGATCTCCTTTTGTGACCTTCTGACGAGCAAAGTCAATGGGGAACCCAGGTTCGCTTAACGACCGTGCTATCCATATAACAATGTCAGCGACTCACTGAACAAAACATGACCAGGAAAGTTGTAAAATGCGGCAAAAGAACCAATCCCTCACTTTTAACAAATTTCTCACTTCACCACATGAAATGTTGGGCTCTGTTGTGAAGGAACGGAGAAACCAGCTATTTCTACTACAACAACAAAAATCGATTTGATAAAACCCACAATCAAAGTTTCCATTTTTTTTTTTTCACCAGCTCAAGCAGAAGCGGTTTCCGAGTCATTTCGCAGTTATCACGGCATTGACAAAAAGTGACTTAGGACCATTTTTTCACATTTAACGGCTGCAGTATTATTGTCATAGAACAGGGGTGTCAATCTCAGTTTTACTGAGGGCCACATCAGGGTTGTGTTTGACCGGGGGGGGAGGCTAGGGGAGTGTGACATCACTTGTGTCAGAGGCACCTGTGTTGGCCAAGTGCGAAGGCAGGACTTCTCTCAGACCCTCCCTCCCTCTCATTATAATCTTCCTTCCTTCCTTCCTTCCTTCCACATCTTCCTTCCTCATCTTCCTTCCCTTCCTTCCTTTCTTCCCTCCCTTCCTCCCTCCTTCCTTTTCTTTTTCCTCCCCTCTTCATTCTCCTTTCTTCTTCCTTCCCCTCTTTCCTTCTTTTTCCTTTCCTTGCTCTCTTCCCATCTTTCTTCCTTTTCCTTTGTCTGTCCTACTTCCCTTTCTCCTTTCCTGTCCCTCCTTGTGTCAGGGCTCAGGCAGTTTTTCCAGTACTTGATGCACTAGGGCATGGATCTTCAAAATTGGTGTGATGATCTGGGGCGTGGTAAAAAGCAACAGAGCTGAAAAATAGGAATGTGGCTGCCTTGAAGTGGGTGGAGATGTGTGAGAGACCTGTGTGTGTGTGTGTGTGTGTGTGTGTGTGTGTGTGTGTGAGAGAGAGAGAGAGAGAGAGAGAGAGAGAGAGAGAGACTGAGACTGAGACTTCTGCTGCTTCTCTTGCATGAAGCCAAAAGTCTCTCCCTCCCCCTCTCTCTCTCCCATTGAGAACAGAGCTGGAGACAGTATCCTGCGATCCCAAATGAAGAATGATCGATCAGTAGGAAAACGGGGTGGGGGATTTTCTTGCAGACTTTTTGGGGGATTTTCCCAGGGTCTCTGGTCCGTGGGTTTTAAAATTATGAGTTGGGTGGTCCCTGAGGTCCAAAAGTTTGGCGGCCCCTGTTCTAGTCCAACCCTCAGGCCTTAAGTTCGATACCCCTGATCTAGGACAACACGTGCTCAGGCCTACTAGTGACACTAGAATAACAGAGTTGGAAGGGACCTTGGAGGTCTTCTAGTCCAGCCCCGGGCCTTAAGTTCGATCTCCCTGAGTTGGACCACGTGACAGACTGGATTTGTTCATAGATTTTTATCTTATTATTTATTGTTTTGATTCTACAATTTTTCTTTGAGATATTTACTTCTTCTTTTTTTTTTTTAATTTGTTCTGGTCTCTGGTCCACATGACTGCAATACCTTAACATGAATTGAATCCTGAAAGTGTCTCTTTCTTCCCCCCCCCTCCCTTCCCTCCCTGAAGGCACCCCACGATCGACGGCGGAGAGCTACGAAATGGGGCTCAAATATCCGAAGATCAAGCGGGAATCTCCTCCCATGCGGACCTTCGAGGGAGCCATCGCCAAGGGCAAACTCTACGACGGGGTCACCACCATCAAGGAGATGGGGCGCTCCATCCACGAGATTCCCCGGCAGGAGCTATTAACTCAGGAAAGCCAGAAGACCCCTGAGATGGTCCCCAATGTCCGCCCCATCATCGAAGGATCCATCTCGCAGGTGAGAGCAAAATGCCGGAGAACCATCAGATCCTGCAAGGTTTTAGTTTATGTTTTTAAAGAGTTGGAAGGGACTGTTGAGGTCACAAAGTCTCACCCCTATTCGGGGCAAAGCTCCAGATGGCAGATAGACAGCTGCCTGTTCTTCTAATACAGGTAGTCCTCGACTTACGACTGTTCTAATGCAGGCAGTCCTCGTTTAGTGACTGTTCGACAGCAGTGAAAAAAAATTCTCTATTCTCTATTCTATTCAAATTCTTAATCTAATCTTACTCTATTCTTATTCTATTTTTATTCAAATTCTTATTCTATTCTTATTCAAATTCTTATTCTATTTTTATTCTATTCTATTCTAAATTTCTTTTTCAAATTCTTATTCTATTCTGTTCAAATTCTATTTTATTCTTATTCTACTATTTTATTCTATTCTTATTCTTTCTAATCTATTCTAAAATTCTTATTCAAATTCTTATTCTATTCTATTCTATTCAAATTCTTATTCTATTCTCTATTCTATTCTATTCTATTCTAAAAATTTTATTCAAATTCTTATTCTATTCTAAAATTCTTATTCAAATTCTTATTCTATTCTATTCTAAAAATTTTATTCAAATTCTTATTTTATTCCAAAATTCTTATTCTATTCTAAGAAATTTTATTCAAATTTTTGTTCCATTCTAAAATTTTTATTCAAATTCTTATTCTATTCTTATTTTATTCTAAAATTTTTATTCAAATTCTTATTCTATTATTCTGTTCTAAAATTTTTATTCAAATTCTTATTCTATTCTATTTTAAAATTTTTATTCAAATTCTTATTCTATTCTATTCTACAATTCTTATTCAAATTCTTATTCTATTCTATTCTTATTCTTTTCTGTTCTTATTCTATTCTCTATTCTAATTCTAGTCTCAGAAATTTTATTCAAATTTTTGTTCTATTCCAAAAAAAATTATTCAAATTCTTATTCAAATTCTTATTCTATTCAAAAATTCTTATTCAAATTCTTATTCTATTCTATTCTATAATTTTTATTCAAATCCTTATTCTATTCTATTCTATTCTACAATTCTTATTCAAATTCTTATTCTATTCTATTCTTATTCTTTTCTGTTCTTATTCTATTCTCTATTCCAAGGGTTTTCAAAGGGTTGGCAACTTTTAAGACTTGTGGACTTCAACTCCCAGGATTCCTGAGCTAACATGACTGGAGAAGGAGGAATTCTGGGAGCTGAAGTCCACAAGCCTTAAAAGCTGTCAACTTTGAAGACTTCAGATCTATTTTCACACTTACAACCACTGCAGCATCCTTACGTGAACAAAACTCAGCTGGCTTGGCAACTGGCTCATATTTATGACGGTCGCAGCAGCGGCCTGGGGTCACGAGATCCCCTTTGGCAACCTTCTGAAAAGTCAGTGGGGAAGCCAGATTCACTTAACAACCATGTTACTTACTTAACAGCTGCAGCGATTCGCTTAACAACCAGGGCAAAAGAGAGAGGGAGGGAGGGCTGGAGGGAGAAAACCAGGGTCAAGGGTGACAATGAATGATGTGTTTCAGAGTCAGTTACACCCAGGCAGTGCCGCACATGTTCACTCCCAATAAATCCTTTTTAAGTTTAAGGCTTGAGACTCACAATTTAAATGGGGGGTAATTGTCGGAATCCTGACACTGAACAGAGAACCCGTTGCTGAAATTTTTGAAGTCCATCCCTGGCCACACCCACTTGGCAGCACTCAGATGGCCACGCCCCCCCTCAGCCGCGCCCCCCTGGCTGCAGGGAGTCGCCATACGACCTTCTTCCTCCTCCTGCAGGGCACGCCCATCAAGTACGAGAGCAGCTCCTGCCAGTCGGCCATCAAACACAACGTCAAGTCCCTGATCACGGGGCCCAGCAAGCTCTCGCGGGGCATGCCCCCCATGGAGATGTTGCCGGAGAACATGAAGGGGGTGGAACGCGGGAAACACGAAGACCCCAAGGCGGGAGAGATGCGTCCTCGCCACACCTCGGTGGTCAGCTCAGGTCCTTCCGTCCTGCGCTCCGCCCTCCATGAGGCTCCCAAGTCCCAAGTCAGCCCCGGGATCTATGAGGATGCCAACGCCAGGAGGACGCCGGTGGGCTATCAGAGCATGTCCAGGAGCTCACCTATGATGAACCGGGTCGAAGGTAGGTGGCCTTGGCGGCTTCTGTGACAGTCAGTGGGACGGGGGATGAAATGGTTGACCAACTGACCTGCTCTGACTCTCTAAAATTCAGAAAGCCTTTTAATAGCAAAATCCCTTAGCCTTATATACCGCTTCGCGGTGCTTCCCAGCCCTCTCTTAAGCGGTTTTACAGAGTCAGCCTCTTGCCCCCAACAATCTGGGTCTTCATTTCACCAAACTCAGAAGGATGGAAGGCTGAGTCGACCTGGAGCCCCATCAGGATCCAACTTCCTTCCTTCCTTCCTTCCTTCCTTCCTTCCTTCCTTCCTTCCTTCCTTCCTTCCTTCCTTCCTCTTCCTTCCTTTCTCTTTCTCTCTCTCTTTCTTTCCTCCTCCTTCCTGTCCAAACTTCCTTGCTGAATTTATTTTCCTTCCTTCCTTCCTTCCTTCCTTCCTTCCTTCCTTCCTTCCTTCCTTCCTTCCTTCCTTCCTTCCTTCCTTCCTGTTTCCTGTCCTTCTCATTTTCCCTCCTTCCTACCCAATACCACCTAGATTAATATCCCGGTTCACGGTGCTTCCCAGCCCTCTCTAAGCGGTTTACAGAGCCAGCCTCTTGCCGCCAACAGTCTGGGTCCTCATTTGACCCACTTCGGAAGGATGGAAGGCTGAGTCGACCTGGAGCCAGTCAGAATTGAACTGCTGGCAGCAGGCAGAATCAGCCTGCAATGCTGCATTCCAACCACTATGGCTCTTCCTTCCTTCCTTCCTTCCTTCCTTCCTTCCTTCCTTCCTCCCTCCCTCCCTCCCTCCCTCCCTCCCTCCCTTCACACTTAGTAATAGCACTTAGAATTATATACTGCTTCACATTTGCTTTCCAGCCCTCTCTAATCAGTTTACAGAATCAGCCTATGCCCCCCACAACAATCTGTGTCCTTCTTTTGCCCACCTCGGAAGGGTGGAAGATTGGGTCAACTTTGAGCCTGATGGGATTCGAACTGCCAAATGGTAGGCAGCTGGCCGTCAGCAGAAATAGCCTGCAGTACCGCACTCTAACCCCTGTGCCAACATGGCTCACATATAACTTTCAATCAGTTATATTCCTATTTACTTAGAATTTCAGAATAGGTACCAATGGCTTCTCCCTGTATGTTGTTATACGGCTGGTTCCCGGCTTACAGATACATGTTTAGTGAACTTCTGTTGCTAAATATTTGTTACAGGAGTCGCCCTCATTTTTTTGACCCCCTTTTTGTGACAGTTGTTAAACGAATCACTGCCATGACTGCCATTGCTGAATCACACTGTTGTTGAGCAAACCCCAAAAGGAGGGAGGGAGGACATAGAAAGAGGAAGGGAAGGAAGGAAAAGGGGAAGACACGAGAAGGGAGGGAGGGGGGAGGACAGAGAGGAAGGGAAAGGAGAAAAGATGGAAGGAGGGCAGGAGAAAGGACATAGAGGAAAGGAAGGAAGGAAAGGGAGGGAGGAAGAAAGGAAGGAAAAGGGAGGAATGGGGAGAGGAAAGGAAAGGAGGAATGGAGAAGGAAAGAAAGAGAGGGAGGGAGGGAGGAAGAATGAGAAAGGGAAAAGAGAAGGAAGAAAGGAAGGAAAAAAGGAAGGAAGGAAGGAAGACAAAACTGACAAGAGGGAGGTTGAAAAGTAATGTTTGGAAGTCTGATTTCAATGAAAGATGCTTGGAACCAACTTGCAGAGGAAGATAGTACAGTGGTGACTAACCTTTTGGGCTCCTGTGCCAAAAATCCCAGCACCTGGAAGGCAATGCGTACGCCCCCCCCCCACATGCCCACTACACATGAGCGGGCAATCCCCACTCACCCCGCCGCCCCCTTACCTGCACTGCACCTCACAGCTGATTTTCAACGAGTTTTGAGGCCCTTTTCGGCCTCCCAGAGGCTTGAGGAAGGCTTCCGTAGGCCAAAAACTAGGCCCGTTTTGTCACTTCCGGTATTTCCAGAAAAACAGGAAATGATGAAACGGGCCTAGTTTTCGTCCTGCAAAGCCTGCAGAAGCCTTCCTCAAGCCTCTGGGAGGCCGAAAAAGGCCTCAAACCGGCCAAAAATCGGCTGTAAGGCGCACGCATGCGCAGTGAGGTAAGTTTGCCTGCAGCTCGCATGCTGGCACAAATGGCTCTGCGTGCCACGCGTTCCATAGGTTCACCATCACGGAGGTAGTGAATCCATCAGATTAATAAACATGTTTGGGATAAACATTTATCAAATGACAAAATTTGCAAAATAAGTAAATACAATAATCATGAAATAAAATGTAATGATAATAACAAAATAAAACATAAAATCATACGGTGAGATAAAATCAAATGCCATAAAATATAAAATAATTCTCACGGTCCCCCTGAGTTTTCCAGAAGCCAAGAGCCACTTGCGTTCCCACAACTCAGGTCTTCTTTTGCAGGCAACCTTTCTTCGGGGAAGCCCCTGAATCACGAGAGGAAGTCCACTTTGACGCCGACGCAAAGGGAGAGCGTCCCGGCCAAATCTCCGGTCCCGGGGGTTGACCCCGGAGTCACTCACAGCCCCTTCGACCCTCACCACCGAGGGGCAGCCCCCGAAGTTTACCGGAGCCATCTCTCACCTCACCTGGACCCAGCTATCCAGTTCCACAGAGCCTTGGATCCCAGTACGTACAATTTTATTTTATTTTTTATTTTTTTTTGCTTTTCGGTCGGGGGTCCTTAACTTATGACTGCAATTGTGCCCCAGGTTTCCATTGCTAAGTGTGATGGTCATTAAGCCTCGCCCCCATTGAACAATCTTTCTTGCCACCGTTGTTAAGTGAATCGCCGCAGATGTTGAGTTAGAAACGTGGTTGTTCAGTGAATCTGGTTTCCCCCGTTGAGTGGCGTCCGGGGCATGGCAAACCATCGTAAATATGAGTCAGTTGCCAAGCATCCGAAGGTAAATCCCTCGGCCGTGGGGATGCCACAGCAGTCGTAATTGTGAAAAATGGTCCCAAGTCCCTTTTTTCAATGCCATTGTAACTTTGAACGGTCGCTCAGCAAATTGTTGTAAGTTGAGGATTAACTGTACAGAATAGCTTGAGTTGGAAGGGACCTTGGAGGTCTTCTCGTCCAAACCCCCCCCCCCCCGTGTCAGCTTTGGAAGCCATATTGAGACCAGATGCTCCCAAGCTGCCACATTTTGAGCCTAGGAAAAGTGGGAGGGGGGGATTTCCTGGAGTGTATGTACTTAGACATAATAACATTCTTTTTCTAATTCAAGGTCATGTTATTTTGCACATAAGTGAGGGGAAGTCTCAAGTTGGGATGGATGGTGACTGGGGCATGTGATGCCATGATGGGTGCAGAATGTCATGCCCCTGTTGGAGTCTGATTCTGAGGGGGAGGTTGAACAGCTGACAGGGAGTGGGGGTGTGGCTCCGGTGGTTGTAGAAGAAACTGGGGAAGGGCACAGCCCAGCTAGGCATTCAGAGGAAGACCCAGGCCCGCCTACCCTTTTCATCCTAGGGCACGCAGGGCGGAATGGAGAAGGGAGCAACATGGGTTACAGGGGAGAAAAGGGCTCTGATTTCCTTCATTAGCTGCAGCTGGGAAAACAGGATTTTAAAAGGGTGTTTGCACACAGCACCTTGCTGAGAGCAAAGCGTGAATTATTTTTGTTTGTCAAGTCTTATCTGGGTTCTGGCGTCCTCCCAACTGTGTGGGTTTCATTATTTTTTGATTCTGCAATTCCTCATCCTGCCCTGTCTCATTAATGGCTGCAGCGTAGTTTATGTTGGTTTTTATTTATAATTTAGATGTACTTTGGGTTCAGACTGAATTTCTTCCCTTTAAAAACTCTGCTTGGGAGAGTTTTTTTTCTCCAGCCGATGATAACTGGACACTGGGGGCCAAGTTGGAGGAATTCAAGGGACTTTACCTACTTTTGTTGCTTTTGTGCCATGCCCCTTTGGGTCATCATACAGGGGATGGATTTGTAGTTTTTACTTATGGCAAGGAAACCCAAAACTTTCAGATTCGGGATTCCCCAGTTGTGGCAGTTTACTATCCAAAATAAAAGGAACCTTGAATTAGAAAAAGAACGTCATACATTCCAAGACATTCCACCCTCCCACTTTCCCAGGCTCAAAATGTGGCAGCGTGGGAGCATCTGGTCTCAGTATGGCTTCCAAAGTTGACACCAAAGCTGCTCGAGTAGGAAGACCGGTGGAAAAAATCCCCTTGCCAATGACATGTGACTTGGTTTGATAAGTCCCTTCTCTCCGTCCCCGTTGTCGCTACAAACGTTCACTAAATCAACGGTTGTAAGTCGAGGAATAACCTGTAATATAAAGAAATGGTGCTTTCTGTCTCCTTACCTACTTAATGTCTTCTGCTCTTCCCCGCCCAGCGACCGCCTACATGTTCCAGCGGCAGCTCTCGCCCACCCCGGGCTACCCCAGCCAATACCAGCTTTATGCCATGGAGAACACACGGCAAACCATCCTGAACGACTACATCACATCCCAGCAGATGCAGGTCAACCTGCGGCCGGACCTTGCACGAGGACTGTCGCCCCGAGAGCAGACCTTGGCACTCCCCTATGCAGGGGCGAGAGGTAGGTTTCCATCGCTCAGGATAGGCGTTCTACAAACCAGGTTAATTTAGAACAGGGGTGTCAAAACTCAAGGCCCGTGACCCAGATCTGGCCTGTGGGGCCATCCTGGAAACAGTGAAGGTGTCGAACTGAAAAAAATACTCCTTTGGTCTTTTTAGTTGCCAGCAGAAAGGGAGTGGGGGAAAGCAGTGCATTCCATAAATGTCTCAGATAATCGCTGTGGCAGCCGAAGCTGTTGACGCACAAGATTATTACTGGAGAGCATGATTGATGGCTCTCAGCTATGGATGTGTCCATGTATATGAGAAAGAGAATATACATCCAGGGGGTGGGGGAAATAAATGATGTATCTTAGTGTTGGCTGCACCCATGTAACACTGATATGGCCACTCCGAATAAATCATCCTTTTTTTACTCTGAGAGATGCGGCTAGAGACTTGTGATTTGAATGTGGGTGGAATTGTCGGAGCCCTGACAGAAGGATTGGCCCATGCTGCCTCTGCCAGTGAAAACGGACCTGGGGAGGGGTGGGCCGCGCCCACCCTCCCGTGCCTCATTTTCACTGGCAGAGGGTGACCAAAAACAACAACCTGAAAACAAAACCAAAGGAGAAACATTTCCCCTTTTGCATTTGAGCATGCAAAAAGGGACAGCAAAGGAGAAAGGGAAAGAGGAAAGACAAAGAAAAAAGAAGGCAAGATGGGAAGAGAGCAAGGAAGGGGAAAAGAGGGGAAGGAAGAAGAAAGAAGGAAGGGGGAAGGGAGGGAAAGAAGGAAGGAATTGAAATGAGAAGGAAAGGAAGGAAGGAAGGAAGGAAGGAAGGAAGGAAGGAAGGAAGGAAGGAAGGAAGGAAGATGAGAAAGTGAAATGAGGAGAAGGAAGAGAACGAAGGAAGGAAGATGAGAAAGTGAAATGAGGAGAAGGAAGAGAACGAAGGAAGGAAGGTGAGAAAGTGAAATGAGGAGAACGAAGGAAAGGAAGGAAGATGAGAAAGTGAAATGAGGAGAAGGAAGAGAACGAAGGAAGGAAGATGAGAAAGTGAAATGAGAAGGAAGAGAACGAAGGAAGGAAGATGAGAAAGTGAAATGAGGAGAAGGAAGGAAAGGAAGGAAGATGAGAAAGTGAAATGAGAAGGGAGGGAGGAAGGAAGGAAGGAAGATGAGAAAGTGAAATGAGGAGAAGGAAGGAAAGGAAGGAAGATGAGAAAGTGAAATGAGAAGGGAGGGAGGAAGGAAGGAAGGAAGATGAGAAAGTGAAATGAGGAGAAGGAAGAGAACGAAGGAAGGAAGATGAGAAAGTGAAATGAGAAGGAAGGAAAGGAAGGAAGATGAGAAAGTGAAATGAGAAGGGAGGGAGGAAGGAAGGAAGGAAGGAAGGAAGATGAGAAAGTGAAATGAGGAGAAGGAAGGAAGGAAGATTATAATGAGAGTGAGGGAGGGTCTCAGGGAAGTTCTACCTCAGCACTTTTCCACTACAAGTCCCCCCAACACGAGTTCTGTGTCCCACCCACCATGCCCATGCTCTAGCCATGCCCATCATTGCCACTCCCCCTACATACCCCCAGGTTCTCCAAAGTCAAACCCAACCCTCATATGGCCCTCAATGAAATCGAGTTTGACATCCCTGGTCTAACTATACTTACAATCCAGCCTCTGCGGCCCTCCCGAGTTCCGTTTTCCCTGGCAGAGGGTTGCAGGAGGCCATCCCAGCCGAAAATGGAGATCGGGAGCCCGTTTTCGCTGGCAGAATGCTCGGGCTACCACAGATGACCCCTAACACGAGTGACGTCAAGCTGGCCATACCCCCCCCAGCCCCCGAGGTCAAACAGAACCCTGAAAGGATCCTCAATGAAATTGAGTTTGACACCCCTGATCTAGAAGTGTGTTGGTAGGGCCCTTGTTGGTAAATCCCTTATCCCAAGAGTCCATAACCTGTGGGCCGCAGCACAGTAGCGGGCCGTCGCCTAATCGCCACCAGGCCGCAAGAGCAGCTGGCTGGGTGCGCACATTGGGACATGCACATGGTCCCACTCGCACGAGCTTCGCGGTTGGTCATAGCCAGACTTGCGCAATCTTTGTTGCAGGCAATTCGTGCGAGCATCGTCACAGGCACTTGTGGTCCCACTCTCACGGGCATTGTCATGGGTGTTTTGTGGCCCCACTAGTGCGAGTTTCTCAAGCGGTCTCAGCCCGACTTGTACGAGCATTGACGCAGGCGGTTGTGGCGTGATTGGCGCGAGCGTCATTACGGCCACTTGGGGTCCCATTGGTGCGAACTTCGCGGGTGTTCGTGGCCCAACTCGCATGAGCATCGTTGTAGGTAGTTGTGGCCCCACTGACGCCAGTGTCGTCATGGACGCTTGGGGTCCCACTCACATGAGCATTGTCATGGGTGTTCGTGGCCCCACTTGGCCGATTGTTGCAGGCAGTCGTGCCACAACTCACATGAGCATTGTCACAGGAAGTTACAGCCAGCAGACATGTTATTCCGATTAAAATCGGAATTCCGAATTTTTGGGAAATCGCCCACCCCCCCTTTCCCCCCCCTTCTTCTCCTCCTTCCCCTCCCCTCGGAGGCCCCCTAAGTCAGGAGTTGCTACCGCTGGCGTGGCTCCGGTCCCGCGTTGCCTCGGGAAGGCAAAAAGGAAGAGCCGCGGCAGCGCTTTGCAACAGCAGCGGCGGCACCGGAGGCTCGGGCGCAGCAGCTCCCGGTTTTGCCTTTCCCTTCCCAAGGCAACACGGGACTGGAGTTGTGCGGAACCGCGCCGGCGGTAGCAACTCCTGACAGCCCCAGCCGGACACCTGAGCGGAGCCTGGGTGGTGCGAGCGGAGGCCGCTGAGCAGCAGGAAAAGGGAGCTGGGCAGCCACGGACTATCTCCGTGCAACACGCCACTGCCCGGCCCTGGCGAGGGAAAGCAGCGGGCGCTCCCTGGGCGGCGGCCTCGGCCCTGCCCCCAGGGAAGCAGCTGCCCAGCTCTGTAGCTGATCCACACATGACCGGCTGGAAAGGAAGGGTGTGTAGCGTTGGTGTTGTGTGTGCGATTTCTTGGCTCGCGGTGCGGGGTCTCTTTTGGCCGGCCCTGATTTTTTTTTTTCAGAGGGGAATATCATGCCTGAGCCAGGGGTGGGATTCTACTGGTATAACAACTGGTTCAATTATCACGGGCGCTCCCCATTTGAAAAAGCTCTAATGCTTACTGTCAAGCATCCAGACAGTATCCATGCTATCAATCACTCTGAGACATTATCTCTCCAATTGATTTATTAGGAAGAGATCTGGCATATCCAAGACAGTTTCCCAATTGAAATTATTTTCGCACATTACACAGAATCCACCTTCTCTCCTCCCACTTCTACACTTCATAAATCACGAGAACCAATTAACTGCAACTGCAAATTCTTAATAGGACACACAGAATAACCTTGAACTGTTCAACTCCTCTAACTCTCTCTCAAAAAAAATATGTGGCAGCTGAATTTCAAAGCTGACACTTACCTTCTACAGAAGTTCCTGTGAATAAAACAGCTGAGGCACTGAAAACTGCTCTGCCGCGCGAATCAGCTGTGATCTAAACCAGGGGTCGCCAACCTTTTGGACCTCAGGGACCACCAAACTCATAATTTTAAATTCCAGAGACCCTGGGAAAATCCCCCAAAAATGGTTGTAGGAAAATCCCTCACCCCGTTTTCCTACCGATCGATCATCGATCATCGATTCTCAGGGGGAGAAAGAGAGAGAGAGACTTTTGGCTGCATGCAAGGAAAGCAGCAAAAGTCTTTCTTTCTCTCCCCCAAACTCCGCCAGGAATGAGTGTGAGACTTTTCACACCGGCACAGCCTCTTGGGGCAGAAGGCCTTGCAGGGTCCTAAAGACTCCTTCTTTGCGGAGTTTGGGGGAGAGAAAGAAAGTCTTTTGCTGCTTTCCTTGCATGCAGAAGAAAGAAGCGGAAAGAACCAGCCCGGTGGCCAGGCCAGGTGCGTGGGGCAAGTTCCCTCCTCCGCCCTTTCCCCCCACCCCTCAGTACCTTGTGTTGTTCACCATTCAAGCGATGCAAGCCTTGTGTTCCTGCAGGCCATGTGGGCGGTGCAGCCTTGTGTTCCCACATGGCCTGGATTAATTGCTTTTGGTGGGGGGGGGACATTTCTCTGCGGACCAGCAAAATTTTCTCACAGACCACCAGTGGTCCCTGGCCCACTGGTTGCCGACCACTGCACTAAACAAAGGCACTAAAGCACAGGAAAGAGCAGGGATGGGCAGGCAGGCCTACATACTCGTCACAGAGAACTGGTTGTCAGGATTCCAACAATTGCCCAAATTCAATCATGATTCTCGAGCCAAACTTCAAAACACTTCAAAGGATTCATTAGAGGCGACATATTGGCCCTGCCCTGTCTGAAGCCAACTCTGGCCTACATCATTCACAGTCCCCTGTGACCCTGTTTCCCCCTTCCCTGCTGGGTGTATCATAAATCAGATTCTCCAACTGAGCAACTTCAGGGGCTGAGTGTCATCAATCACGTTCTCAATTAAATGTCTTTGCAGGCAAAAGCTCTGGTAGTTTAATTACAATCTTTTAAAGATAAAGAGTTGGAATGTACTTCCGCTTTCCAACTGCTCTTCCTGATTTCCTTCCTCCTCCCCCCCCCCACATTTTTTTTAATGGCAACTACTAAAAGAGGCATAGGAATGTTTTATGAATGGACACCAACATTTCCACCGTTAAGTAAGACAGTTATGATCTGTTTTGTGACCATCACAATACACAGGTAGTCGGTCAAGTTATGACTACAATTGAGCCCGAAATTTCCATTGCTAAGCAAGACAGTGACCGATCCATTTTATGACCATCACAACAGATAAATAGTCCTCGACTTACAACCCGAATCGAGCCCAAAATTTCCATTTGCTAAGTGAGACTGTTTAAGACCATTATCATGTCAGTGTTCCGGAAAAACTCAACTCCAATTAAAAACTCGTTTGTCAGAACCTCAAATCTGGGTCCTCCGTCCCCCCTTTTTTTTATGTGTCGGTCGTAACTAAGCAAGCCCTTTTTGCTTTTCCTTTGGTCTTAATCTGTTGTTGGCCTTCATTCCTTCCTCTTTTGACAAGGAATCATCGACCTGAACAGCATGGCACCCACCATTTTGGTGCCCCACCCCGGAGGGCCAAGCACGCCCCCGATGGAGAGGATCACCTACATTCCTGGCACTCAGCTGGCGTTCCCCACCAGGCCTTACAACCCGCCCTCCATGTCTCCAGGTAAGGGTCAGAAGGTGGGGGGGCACTGAAGGAGGGATATGCTGCTGGGTTCAGGTCCAACGCAGCCGAAGGAAGGGGCAGTGGGGGGGCAGGTCCCCCATTTCTGATAGATGGATGGATGGATGGATAGATAGATAAATAGATAGATAGATAGAGAGATATAGAGATAGATAGATGATAGATAGATAGATAGATAGATAGATAGATAGATAGATAGATAGATAGATAGATAGATGATAGAAAATTGTAGATGGATGGCTGGATGGATTGTAATAGCGATAGCACTTAGACTTATATACCACTTCACAGTACTTTACAGCTCTCCCTGTTAACAAAGTGGATGGATGGATGGAGACTCATTATCTATCATCTGTCTATCTATAGTCTCTCATCATGATATATCTATATAAATAGATGATAGATAGATAGATAGATAGATAGATAGATAGATAGATAGATAGATGAGAGATAGATGGATAGATGATAGAGAGATGATAGATTGATACTTGAGAGATTAGATAGATGATAGATGGATAGAGAGAGAGAGATGATGGATGGATAAGCAGACAGATAAATAAATGATGGATGGATGGATGGATGGATAGAGAGAGAGATGGATAGTAGGAAAGTAGGCAGGTAGGAGACAGATAGATAAGCAGGCAGCTGATATAGATAGATAGATAGATAGATAGATAGATAGATAGATAGAAAGAAAGAAAGAAAGAAAGAAAGAAAGAAAGAAAGAAAGAAGATTGTAGATGGATAGATGGGCAGATGGATAGTAATAGCAATAGCACTTACTACTTCACAATGTTTTGCAGCCCTCCCTGAACAGAGTGGATGGATGGATGGATGGATAGATGAGAGAGAGAGAGAGAGAAATGATAGATAGATGATAGAGATGCATCTATCATCTATCTATAATCTGTCATCATGAGAGAGAGTGTGAGAGAGAGAGTGTTTCTCCAACAATACAGCCTCCACCAATAGGAAGGCCCAGCATTATTTCTAGGCATGAGGTGAAATAAAGCCTCGCCCCCAAAATTTAGGCCTATTGAATCCATGCGTTTCCCTGCCATTTCTCACATCGTTCGTTAGAACTAGACGAGGTGAAGAGAAATGGGGGGGAAGGGCGGGGGGGATGGGGAGAAAACTTGCCTTTAGGCAGGTAGCCTAGGCTAGAATACCCCGATAGCCGATAGAAGCTCCCCAAAGGCAGAGTCCCCAGCCGCTTCGGGACGAGGCGTGGCTGCCCGTCACCAGCCACTTCGATCGGCTGGGAGAAGCGGCCTCGGGGCGAGCGCGCACACACACATGCTTCCCTCGCCGCGAGGCTGTTTCTATCAGCTGATCGAAGTGGCTGGTGACCGCCCTTGGGGAGCTTCCATCACCCGAAAGACACTGCCTAATGGTGAGGGGACACGGGCAGCCATGCCTCGTCCCAAAGCGGCTGGGGACTCTGCCTTCGGGGAGTTTTCGTCGGCCGATAGAAACGGCCTCGTGGAGAGGTAACATGCATATGGGCCGCTCTAGGTGGGGGAGGAAATTAAGTCACCCCCAAAAAGACAGCCTAGCTGTTTTTTCGGGACTAAAAAAAAAAAAAAAGACCCGGCCTTATTTTGTGAGAAACACAATAGATAGATAGATAAATAGAAAAGAGAGATGATGGAGACAGAAATAAGGATCGATGGGAAGAGATGATAGATGATAGATAGGTATAGATGTGTAGGTAGATGATAGGATGGATGGATGGATGGATGGATGGATAGATAGATAGATAGATAGATAGATAGATAGATAGATAGATAGATAGATGATTATAGATGGATGGATCGAGATAGATAGATGATGGATAGACAATAGATTGATAGACTGACAGGCATATAGATAGATATTGATATAGACATGTATATTTATTTGTTTGTCAAACACATAAAAGATAGCAAGTATGAACATAAACAAGCAAAAAGGAAGTAAAATACAGATAAATGGGGACAGTAGGACAGGGACGATAGGCCTGCTGGTGCACTTATGCAACCCCCTTTAAGGACCTCTTAGGAATGGGGTGAGTTGGAGGTTGAAGCTGTGAGGGGTTGAGGCTGTAGCAACGGAGTCAGGGAGTGAGTTCCAGGCGTTGACGCTCTGTGGCTGAAGTTGTATTTTCTGCCATTGAGTTTGGAGCGGTTTACCTTGAGTTTGTATCGGTTGTTTGCCGGTGCATTGTTCTGGTTGAGGCTGAAGAAGTCATGGACAGGCAAGATGTTGTAGCTGACAATTTTGTGTACTGTGCTTAAATCGGACCGTGTTATATGAATGTTTGTGTGCGCGATTGGACTGTGTTTTGTGTGTGTGTGTGTCTGTGTAGAGGTAGTCCTCAACTTACAACAGTTCGTTTAGGGACCGTTCAAACTTATGTCACTGAAAAAAGTGACTGATCACCATTTTTCACCCTTAGGACTGTTTTAGCATCCCCGGGGTCACGGGATTTACATTCGGATGCTTGACAACTGACTCACATTTACGATGGTCGCAACCATCCTGGGGTCACACGATCCCCTTTTGCAACCTTCTGACAAGCAAAGTCCATGGAGAAACCCAGATTCACTTAATGACCGGGTGACTCACTGAACAACTTCAGCGATTCACTTAACAACCATGGCAAGAAAAGTCATAAAACAGAGCAAGCTCAATTAACAAATTTCTCAGCTAACAACATAAATTTTGGGGCTCAATTGTGGTCATATGTTGAGGACTGTCTGTATTACTTTTCTTTTATGTACACTGAGAGTTTCTGCACCAAAGACAAATTCCTTGTGTGTCCAATCACACTTTGCCAATAAAGAATTCTATTCTGTTCTATTCTATTCTATTCTATTCCTATTCTATTTTCCATTCTATTCTAAATTTCTCTTCCAATTTCTGTTCTATTATTTCTATTCTATTCTATTCTGCATTCTATTCTATTTCTTTTTATGTACACTGAGAGTATTTGCACCAAGACAAACTCCTTGTGTGTCCAATCACGCTTGGCCAATAAAGAATTCTATTCTATTCTGTTCTGTTCTGTTCTGTTCTACTCTACTCTACTCTACTCTACTCTACTCTACTCTACTCTACTCTCTATTCTCTATTTCCTATTCCCATATTCTCTATTCTATTCTATTCTATTCTATTCTATTCTATTCTATTCTATTCTAGGTAGTCCTCTACTTACGACCAATCACTTAGCAACTGTGATGTTGCAATAGACACCCCCCCAAAAAAAGGTTGAAGGATTCCTTCTTGATCGTTCAAAGATACAACAACCTGAAAAAAAGTGATTTGTGACCATTTTTCACACTTAACAACCGTTGCAGCATCTCCCTGGGCCAGTGATCAAAATTCAGACAAGCTTGACAACTGGCTCATATTTACGGCGATTGCAGAGTCCTGGGGGGTCCCATGATCCCCTTTTGTGACTTTCTGATGAGCAAAGTCAAAGGGGAAGGCATATTCACTGAAAGACCGGGTTACTAACTTAACAATCGAAGTGTTTCATTTAACAGCTATTTTGCTTAGCGACATAAAATTTGGGCTCTGTTGTCGTTAAGTTGAGGACTTAATCCGTCAGTTTCTCTAAAGCCCCCTTCTCTTTTGCTCTGCAGGGCACCCATCTCACTTACCGGCCTCCGTGGTCGCCAGCGCGGAGAGGGAGAGGGAGAAAGAACGAGAGCGCGAACGAGAGCGAGAGAGAATCTCGTCCACTCCCACGGACATCTACCTTCGTCCAGGTAAGCTCCGGTTGTCTCTTCCAGCTCCGTCACGTCCTTTAGGTTAGAATAGAAATTCTTTTATTGGCCAATAGTGATTGGACATGCAAGGAATTTGCCTCTGGTGCATAAGCTCTCATTGTACATACAAGCAACAAGTGATAAACCATGATCATAATAATAAAATACAATCATCATAAATCATAATTAGAATCATAATTAGAATTCTTTATTGACCAACTGTGATTAGACACGCAAGGAATTGCGTGTAGATCAGAATTATAATTAGATCAGAATCATAATTAGATCAGAATCATAATTAGAATTCTTTATTGGCCAAGTGTGATTGGACACACAAGGAATTTGTCTCCAGTGCATAACCTCTCACTGTACATACAAGCAACAAGCGATAAACCACGATCATAATCACAAAACACAATCATTATAAATCAGAATTAGAATTAGAACTTTTTATTGGNAACACAATCATCATAAATCAGAATCATAATTAGAATTCTTTATTGGCCAAGTGTGATTGGAAACACAAGGAATTTGCCTCTGGTGCATAAGTTCTCACTGTACATATAAGCAACAAGCAATAAACCACGATCATAATCACAAAACACAGTCATCATAAATCAGAATCATAATTAGAATTCTTTATTGGCCAAGTGTGATTGGACACA
>BHEV01036919.1:0-11907 GCA_004319985.1 Emydocephalus ijimae | reverse complement strand
AAGAACCAGCAAACAGAACTTTTTTCACAAAAAGGCTGCATCCTATGGGGGGATAGAGTCATCGTCCCAGAGCGGTTACAAAGAGCAGTATTAAAAACACTGCATGAGGGTCACCCTGGCATCGTGCGTATGAAAGCGCTCATACGAAGCTGTGCGTGGTGGCCAGGCATCGACAAACAGATCGAAGCCTGGGTAAAAACTTGTTTAAAATGCCAAGAAGTTAGCAGTGCCCCACCTAAAGTAACTCCAACAGAATGGGAAACACCCCGGGGACCGTGGTCCCGCATCCACATTGACTTTGCGGGACCTACTAAGGAACATGCGTTCCTCCTAACAGTGGGTACCTATTCCAACTGGCTCGAGATCCACGAAATGAAGAGTACTACAACCAAGTCCGTCATCTGGAAATTGAACAGGCTATTCGCGACGCATGGACTGCCAGATGTTCTGGTCTCCGACAACGGACCCCAGTTTACCGCTCTACCCTTTGAACAATACTTAGCAGACCAGGGTATTCGCCATGCACTAACTTCGTCAGTGCATCCTGCGGCTAACGGAAGAGTCGAGCGCATGGTACAATTTGTTAAAAAAACCCTCTACAAAATGGACTATGGGGACATTGAAGATAAGATAAACAGAATACTCCTTCTCCAGCACATCACTCTGCACAGCGTCACCAACAAGACTCCAGCTGAACTATTGATGGGACGAAAACGCCGTTCCCACCTCGACCGGCTTCACCCGTCTTACGAGCCAGAGGAACCCTGTGGATCTTGCGGAAAATGCCGCGAGTTCAAGATAGATGACTTAGTTTTTGCCAGAAACCTTTCCGGCGAACCGTTGTGGGTCGAGGCAACCCTAATTCAAGCCACCGGACCCAGGTTGTACCGTGTGAAAACCTGCGATGGAAAAATATGGAAATGCCATATAGATCAGCTTCGCTCGAGGTTTCAACCCATTTTCTGCGACTCTGGTAACTCCCAAACTGAGGGGGGAGGGGATGTCGAAGAAACCGAATTCGAGATGGTGGAAAGCAGGAGCGAAAGAAGTTAGCAATCAGGCGTGACAAATGAAGAAGAATCAGGGAGGGGAGTGTCCTCGCCACAGAAGAACACCTCAACAGAAGCAAGCCCGCAAAGATCGGAGGACAATAACGAGAACATTAGCGGCACTGAATCATCCAATGAGGATACGGAACCACCGGTGCCTGATTTGCCCAAAAGCGTCCCACCGAAACCGGATTACAGACAGGAACCGGTGGGACAGCGTAAATCTAATAGACAGTCAAAACAACCTTCATACCTCAGGGATTACGTCACCGCACCCCTTAAATGGAACCCGGGGGGAAGGGGTGTTATGAACTAATAAAACGCTTGAATAAAGTTTTATCAAACCTTTAGAAAAAGCAGGGTTCTAATCCTGCACTTCTGATTGGCCAATAATAGCGATATCGGATTGGTCCGTTCAAGAGAATCTGATTGGCTGTTAACGAGCCACTCTCATTGGTTCAAGGGGTTAACACTCCACGTTTCTCATTGGTTACTAGATCAGCAGCCTGCCCTATAAAAGGGCTGCTGCTGCCCTAGGTTTTTGCTCTGTTCAGAATGATTAATAAAGAGTTGAAGTTCACTGTTCACTGCCTCGTCTCCGTTCCTTGCACCCACGCGCAGAACTTAACACATACAATTAAATTAACATAACACCCAGAGACCAGATCCAACACATACACACACATGACAATCCCCAAACATGCCCCACCCACCAAAGTTCCCCATCCCCTAAAAACACACAAGCATCCACACAACAGACCAAGTAATATTGTCCAATAGCTCATTGATGGTGGTCCTTAGGTTCCTTGTTAAGTGCAATTATAGCTCTGGGATAAAAGCTGTTCAGAAAACGTGTGTTCTGAGTTTTAATTGTTCTGTACCTTCTGCCAGAAGGCTAGAGTTCACAAAGATTGTGAGCAGGATGAGAGTCTCTGAGAATGTTGTGTGACTTCCTCAAAAGTGAGATGCGAAGATGTTGTCCATGGCTGGTAGCTAGAGCCCGATGATATTTTGGCCAGTTTCAATGATTCTCTGTCGAGATTTCTTGTCCAAACCTTAATACCTTAATTGCTACATCAAACAAAGACAATACAATAGCACTTAGACTTATATACCACGTTATGGTGCTTTACAGCACTCTCTAAGTGTCAGCATATTGCCCTCACCAGTATGGGTCCTCATAATAGTTTTTTATTACACACTAGATTAGACAAATTTTCATGTGTGACTTGATGTTTTATCACTGAAATGTTGCTGAATGTTCCATACTGGTGTTGGTGTGTTTGTAGGTGAGCAGTATGGGAACACGCAATATGGGAAATTTAATAATAAGAGCCTGAAAGTAATAAAAATGTTTTGATGAATTAAAACACTAATGGCTTTTATCTTGATCTGCAGCCATTTTAATGTCCTTCTACAGACAGGTGTTGTGATGCAGGTCGAAGAGGAAGGCACATGAGAAGGACAAAACAAAACAAAACACGTCACAATATTAGAAAAATTACACCTTCAATCTATACTTTGTTGTTTTGAATTACATATAGATTGGGCTTTGTCATTCATCTGCTGGTGCTATATTAAAACTAGCAAATGCAGGTAGTCCTCGACTTACAACTGTTCACTTAGTGACCATTTGAAGTTACATCAGCCCTGAAAAAAGTGACCTATGATCATTTTTCACACTTATGAACTTTTCAGCATCCCCATGATCACATGATTTACATTTGGATTGTCAACTGACTCACATTAATGATGGTTGCAGTGTCTTGAGGTCATTTTTGCCACCTTCTGAAAAGCAAAGTCAATGGGGAAACCATTAAGATTCACTTAACCACTGTGTTACTAATTTAGCAACTGCAGTGATTCACTTAACAAATGTGGCAGCTAGAAAAGTTGTAAAATGGGGCAAACAGCGCTGAGCAAATTTTTCACTTAGCAACATGAATTTTGGGCTCAATTGTGGTTGAGACCTACCTGTATTACCCTGTGTGAAAAAAACTGTTTTCTTTTTTGAGGAACTACTTCAGGGGTGGTTCTATCAGGTTCTATAGAACTCCTTGTTTACTTTCTAAGTAGTTCGGAGAACTGGTAGTTAGAAGCAATCTGCATTTGTTTTTTCAGTCCTTATTACATTCTTGGCAGACAGCCTAGACTTGCTGTCTCTGGAGCTTGTGAGGCTTGGCTTTCTTAAAGGGGAAGGGTTGTTTTAAGATTTTTACATTGCTGTTGGGAGGAAATACTTCCCTGGACAATCAGCACTTTGAAGAAATAATTGAAAAATGAAGCAAAGCTTTTAGTGACAGGGAACCAAGATGAGTGACATTCAGCAAGGCTTCTTGGCTAGCTAGAAGAATTGACATTCAAATGTGAATTTACATACCCTTTATGAGTTTTGGTCTAAAACTGGTTTTTGGTGAAGGTTAATTCTGTGCTTGGTGATGTTTAATCCTGTGTTTATTGATGGGATAATTTTCCCTATTCAGCTTCAACAAGCAACAGCTACTGTTGTGATTTAATTATTTGTATTGTGTTTGCATTTTTTCCTGCCTTATGGTTTCTTTTTCTATTTGGGAGGGAGTCTTCCTTCACTGTTTTAGTAGTGCTGTCCTTTTGGGGTGTACTTCCAAGAGGCAGGATGCAAGCTTGGCACTGCTTTTTTTACTGCCTTTCTGGGGGGCATGTGACCTTTCCTTAAATCTGGATGATTTCCTTAGGATATCTTGTGAGGTAATTGAGACCAGCTGGTATCTTTGAATGGTGCAAATGGATCTAAGGATTGCTTTTCCTGAGTGTGCTTTTTCTGGAGAGCTTAAATGACCTCTCTGCTAAAGGGTTTCACTTTATCAGCAAGAGTTGGCTGCTTGATAGTTATCACTGCATTTTAACTATTTCCATTCCCCAAGGTGCTCTGGCACTCTGCCTGATTTGTAACTCTGGTTTGCAAGTATTTTTAATCTAATGAATTTAAGGCAATTTTTTGCAAGCAAAGAAGCTTTTTCTATTTTTGTACAGATAATCCTTGACTTACAACAGTTTATTTAGTGACCATTCAAAGTTACAATGGCACTGAAAAAAGTGACTTATGACCATTTTTCACACTTATGACCGTTGCAGCATCCCCACTGTCATGAGAGGCCAGGCGAGGAGAAGCGCCCCTTGACATGAGTGATGTCGAGTTGGCCATGCCCACCAGTCACATGACTACCAAGCCACACCCACCAACTAAGCCACGCCCACAGAACCGGTTGTTAAAAAAACTGAATCCCACCCCTGAACTACTTCCACTCAAATAGTCACACAATGTAATTGGAGGAGATTGAACCTGGGCAATCCAATTGCTCCCCCCTGAAACTTCAAATCAAAGCAGGTTGGCTGAATTCTGTTGATCCTCTTTGTTAAGTATTGAGCATGGGTGAGAAGGAATGGAGACAAGCCTCTGAAAGGTGAACTTCAGCTCTTTATTTACATCGTGACTTCTCAGTATAACAGCAGTAAACCCCGCCTTATATAGGCAACCCTTGTAACGTTTTAACCAATAACAAGCTAGGAACGCTAGCTTTTATAACCAATAGGAACTCTCTGTAAAGGGCCAATCGGATTCCCCGGAACGGGCCAATCCGGTCCGGCCGCTAAACAGCCAATCAGAAGTGCAGGGCCAGAACCCTGCACTTACTCTAAGCTCACACTTTATTACTTATATTACATACACAACACTCTTTAATTTGTGGAAGTGTCCAAATCAAAGTGGAGAGATGGTTCTATTCCAAGTGCTTCAAAAAAAAAAAGTGCCACTTCTATTCACTGCTTTGATTCAAGGGGCTGTTTCAATCCAAGCTTCATTATGCTATATCTTTTAAAAGTTCCATCCAGTTTTATTAACTTATCCAGAATCTCCCATTTGGACATGAACATGGGATGCTCTACTTTCTCTTCAGGTCATGGATCCTTCCCACCCATTTGAATAACACTGAAAGGAGATGCTTATTATAGGAATGTCTGGTAATAAGAATAGGAATTATAGCTTTCTGATTAATGGAGTGGAACTTAATTTAACCTGCTAATAAGCATTTGACTTTTACTAACTTGTTATAGGTTGCATTGTTAAATCATCTTCACTTGCAAGTCTATTGTCTAAATATCCTTGTGTTAAAAATTCTACTCCCACCATTTTTTCAATGACAAAACCCTGACAGAAAAAATGGACTTTAATACGCAAAAATATTTTCCAATTCATTAACCATTCAGATGGTTCTAAAATAACCCAGAAGTTCTAATCAGGAAATTGATGTGGTTTTTTTTTAGGGATACGGGGATCATGATTTTGTCCAAAATTGCTTGGGATGTAGCAGTTATTTTGAAACAAAAGAAATTATCCTCTCCCAGGTCCATATTTATCAAGTTTTTCAGAAATTACTTTTTTGAAAATGAGATTTTATTTTACAGACTCACTTGATTTAGACCTCTCGATATTGTTTGAATTGCCCTTGAATTCTGCTTAAGGGTAGTTGAAGTCAACAAGTACCTCTGAGGAGAAGAGAGGCCTCTACACTGCGAGGAAAGTTAATACAATTTTTATAATAACAGCAAATTATTTTTGGTTTACACTCAGCCCTGTAGCTGTGAGCCTTTCGGGGAATGTTTGTGGAGGTCCACAAGGAGGCAAGCAGAAATAATTGGAAAGACTTGAAGGCAGGAAACATTTGGTGATATAGGATATATACCAATAGAGCAGGTGGTTGTGATATCCGTGCACAGTTCTAAGATGGTTTCCCTACTGTATTGTTTCTAGTATATAGGAAACAGAAAAATTGCTATCAATATAATACAAATGTGAGCATCTAATGAATAATCAACAATGTTTGTCGGGAAAGAGTGATTAGTAGTCTTTAATTGTTAAATGTGGTCTTAATTTTATTTTAGTTATTGTAATCCACTGGGAGCTGTTATGGAGTTTGTCATATTTAAAGATTTTAATAAATAAATGGATAACTGGAAAAATTGTATCCCCTTCTCCTTAGCTTAGTGCTGGTATATATATTTCTGTGGTGACACATATTGTTAGTGACACTGGATTTTTGCAATGTGCATCATGAGAGATGGTTGTTATGATTTGATGATGCCTGGACACTTCAACCAGAGGTGGTATTCAGCAGGTTCTGACCAGTTCTGGAGAAACGGTAGTGGAAATTTTCAGTAGATTGGAGAATTGGCAAATACCCGACTGGCCCTGCCCCCATCTAATCTCTGCCTCCCGAGCCCAGCTGATTAGCTGGATCTTCTTTTGTTGCCCTGCACAGGAGAATGGAGCTGGAAAGCAGGTTAGTGTGGTGGGGAGGGAATGGGGATTTTGTTGTAACTTTCTCCCAGGAGTGGGGTGGAAATGGAGATTTTGCAATATCCTTCCACTGCCATGCCCACCAAGCCATGCCCACCAAGCCACTCCCACCAAGCCACACCACACCACACCCACCAAGCCATGCCTACTGAACCGGTAGTAAAAAAAAAAATCAATCCCACCATTGACTTCAACTGATGCAGAATGTAGCAACCAGGATATTGGCTGGATGCAGTTATTAAGAGCATGTATTTCAGTTTCTGAGAAGTCATAGGCCTAGTTTACATGGCTGGTTATGAAATTCACTTGCAGTTTTTCAAAATATCTCTCTTTTGCAGACAATTTTCAGTTTTCCTAGCTTATTCCCAAGAATAGGTATTTGCTTCCAAGGATGATACTAATATGGCAAAACTCCACTTTTTCATATTTGCATTACAATGGCACAATGGCACATAAATACCAGAGTCTGTATCATGAATTCACAAAGCATGTTTCATTATTCGTCTCTCCTTGTGCTCCTGCAGATGCCTGTGGGCCTAGGGCTTCTGAGAGATGACCAGTTCAATTTATTCTGCTAAGAAGAATGGAAAGCTCCAATGGTGTGTTTATTTTTATTCCTGCGTCAATATGAGAATGGCTATGCCCAGCTAATGCAGCTTCATCCAAACACTGCAGAGCTAAAGCCAATACACTTTACAGTTTTGACCCTAAACCAAAGTTTGTTTCTTCTGTTTTTCAAAACCCTGTCTTAAATCAACATCTTTTGCCTACATTCCCTCCCTTTCCCTTTGGGTAGAATGAAAAGATACATAGAAGCAACCTACATTTTAGCACACAAAACATGTACAAATTATTCAGTTTGGCAATCAAACATATAGGATAGATATAGATTGAAAAAACACTATACCCTGGGCAAAAGAAAGATTACAAGAATAGAAATTATCAGTACAGGTATTAAAATTCCCTTAATCTTTTTCATGGCATTTTGTATTGCAATCTGAACTAGAATCAACTCTGTGCATAGCCCAATCAGAACAGGCTATTTTAATGCATATAATGCATGCAGAGTCAAAGTTGGTGGCTCTTCCTCTTTTGTACTGAACAGCAAAGTTTACATTCCCATTTGTTCCATGGGAGCAGAATTTTGCATGAGACAGGGGACCCTGGAAATGTACATCCAAATCTATATCCAGATTCTGTTTAAAATGGCAAAAAAATATTTGTTTTGCAAAGGAGGCAAGCATAGGAAGATCTGAGACAGCCTGGAATAGATGACCAAGTTCCCCCGTTATGCAGGGACACTAGGCCACCCATTATGCATACCTATTCTGACTTCCTTATTTGCTTTTGAGCTGTAACGTGCTGGTCATCTCAAACCAAGCTTTAAGGCAAGAGGGGTTAAGCGGCTCTTGTAGCAGCTTTAGGTTCTAAACCTCATCTTTTTCTATCACAGAACTGCCACCATAAAGAAAAAGAAGAGGAAGTCTTATCTCATAATTGGGTTTTTTTTTTTTTTGAAATAGCTTTCACCAGTACCCCAGCATTTAAAAATACTGCAGTTATATTCTGCACAAGAAGAGCAGTGCAGTAATTAAGACAGTAGTCTAGAAAGCAGGCGGTTTTGAATTCTAGTCCTGCCTTAGATCAGGTGGATGACCTTGGACCAGTCATTTTCTTTCAGCCCTAGGAAATAAGCAATGGCAAACCACTTCTGAAAAGCCTGGCCAAGAAAAATGCAAGGGACACACACACACGTACTTTGGCCAAAGTATAGCTTGAGAAGGCAATTGGAAACACAGACAACAAATTTGGAAAAAAAGGTGTCAGCCCTAAGCTTTAGTTCAACTATTCTTCAATATACAGAGGTTAACATTATTCTAAATGAAACAATAGTTCTTGTTTTCCATGAGTGCTAACTTTTTATTATTAATGCATATTTTTCCAGCCTTCAGATTAAAAGAGGCACATTCCATAGCGCATAAGAAAGGAATGAGAACCTACTGAAATTACAGGAATACATTCATATCCTTTACAGTGAAAAGTGTCAGGAAGGAAAAATGAAGCTCATTAATAAATTTGCACAAGACTAAAGGTACTTGCAACAAATTATTTTCTTGTCAGATATAATTATTATTTTAACCTCTAAGGTGTAACAGTCTCCCTTCTTCAATTTCTCTTCCAGATGAAAAATTCACTTAGAACACATCCAAAAGAATACGGCAATGAAAATTTTTAGATCTACCAAAGATCAATTAAGGTTGAGCTGGGTGTTGCCTCTATTCAGAAAAGTTCCTAGAACCAGATTAATAAAGGTGACAAAAACCTTATATTGTAATCAGTTAGGGGACTTCCTATAACAGACTCAAAATCCTAGCTGAGATTTTTTTGTTGGATTATATGGAATAGCATCCCCCTCTTCCTTTTCTCCTGGACTAAAGGACATAGCATTTTTGTCCAGCAAATTAATCTCAGATAATCTGGGAACATCTGTATTTAACTTTTCATCTTAACTTTTGCCACTGTTCATTCAACCTATGGACATGTTGGAGGAGAGATTTTTCCCTGGAGTAGCAATTACTGAAGGAAGGGATCTTAACCCCTTGAATAGCCCCAGAAGGAACATGTGCAAACAAAACATTTCTCCGAGTTTAATGAAGAGACAATTACTTTCAGAGCCCCTTGAGATCCATAAAGACTTCCCATGATACTTCAACTGTTTCATTTAAATATAAATTATACTATATTATTTCAGGGAACATTATTACATAAATGTAATTGTTGACAATACATAGTGGCATAAAAATAAATAGTCCTAATATAGTTTGTACAGGAACAAAGAGTTGAGTACCATTAAAACCTATTGTTAGGTAATTATTAGTTCTATACATTTCCAAAACAGTTAGGAAGAAATGTTTTGGACTTCAGGCAAACACAATTTTTCTGCTATTCATTAAAGCTGCTTGTTGTGAATGCATAAGGTTTAATAAAGTTATCTTGAGCTTGGAGTCAAGTGCAGGGTTCTGGCCCTGCACTTCTGATTGGCTGTTAAATGGCAGGATCGGATTGGCCTGTTCAGGGGAATCTGATTGGCCATTAACGGAGCCTTCATATTGGTTAATGGAGCTAGCGCTCCTGGATTGTCATTGGTTAAAATAGTTATCGGGTTGCCTATATAAGGAAGGCTATCGCAGCCGTCCAGTTTGAGCTGTCACCATGTAAATAAAGAGTTGAAGTTCACTGTTTCACCGGCTCGTCTCCATTCTTTCTCACCCATGCTTCAAAAATAACACTGGCGACGAGGATGGGATGTGGAGACGGCAGAGCTGACTGAACAAAGAAGAAGAAGCCGAGCACGTGACTGACGACACACAACGCCGGAACCATGTTCAGCGGCGTCANTAAGATGGCTAAAGCACCAGCCAAACCAGCTGAAGTGAAGGCTATGGACTGGGACATCCTTGAACCCCTACTAAGAGCTCATTACGCACCGACCGTGCCCACGCTCGTAAGACGGCACAAGTTCTACCAAAGAAACCAGTGAAAAGGAGAAAGCATCGCCGATTTCATTGCAGACCTCCGCAATCTGGGAGGCCTCTGCGGGTTCGCCGACCTGGAAGAGGTGTTGAGAGATAGAATAGTCCTGGGATTAGATGCACCAGGCGTGCAGAGCAAGCTGATGGCGAAAGGCGACATCAGCCTTGCTGATGCCATCGCTGATGCTACTGCAGCAGAAACAAACAGGAAGTCGGCTGCCAAACTGCGCCGCAACCGCACTCCGGCACACCAACCGACAGGCGACATTTCACCTAAGTCAGAAGGACAGCTTTTGATGACCCACCACGAGGACCTCTCTTCATTATCAGACAGCGACAAAGAAGAGGTCCATCGACTACGGTCTGATCGGGACCACTACCCGAAGTCCCTACACCCCTGCGCCGCCTGTGGGGCCAATCATTCCAGGTCCAAATGTAAATTCCGCGACGCACTCTGCCATGAGTGTGGAAAGAAAGGCCACATCGGACGGGTCTGCCGAAGCTCACAGGGAACCGGCCTGGCCTCGAAGGGGGCTAACTATCGCCAATCGACAGGAAACCGTCCTGTAAGGCGAGAACCAGTAAACCACTCCTACAGAAACCGAGTTTTAAATCGCCCCACGAAGCGAGAAGAGGCTCACCATACTATCACTATCAGTCACGCCTCTGCCTTAGACGCCAAGAAAATCCGAATTACTGTGGTCATCGAGAACCGGCCCTGCCAAATGGAAGTCGACTTGGGATCGTCCCTTTCGATGGTGTCCTGGAAGACCCTCAAGCAACTCATTCCCACTATCCAGCGCCAAGACCTCCGTTATCAAAGACTTATTCTTAAGGACTATCAAGGGAATCGAATCCCTGTCATCGGATCCAGTCGAGTCAGGGTCTCATTCAAGAATCGCACAGCGTACTTACCGCTAACTGTGATCGACAAAGATCGGCCTAGCCTGCTAGGCCTCCAATGGTTTGTGCCACTTGGCAGGCGTAAACCGAGTCAGCGGAAGTGACTGGGAGGAGGACCTCGTCCACGAATTCAGGGACGTCTTCGCGGAAAAATTAGGTGAGTACAAGGGGACCCCAATATCATTCAGCCTTAATCCAAAGATAGCTCCCATCCGCCTTAAGCCCCGTTGAGTTCCGTTTGCCTTAAAGCCGAAAATCGACGAACAGTTCAATAAAGTAATACCTCAGGGGGTGCTAGAACCTACCGATCACTCTCCCTGGGAGACCCCAATCATAATGCCAATTAAGCCGGATGGGTCAATTCAAATTTGTGGGGGCTACCGGGCCACCCTGAACCATGCCCTACAGCAAAATGCTTATCCGGTGCCGGTGGTGCAGCACCTCCTGCATTCCCTTGGGGGCGGAAAAGTCTTCGCTAAATTAGACTTAGCTCAGGCATATCAGCAACTACCTGTTGATGAAAAGACGGCACAGGCACAAACGATAGTGACACACCGAGGTGCCTTTAAATGTACACGGCTCCAATTCGGAGTCAGTGTAGCCCCGGGAATTTTTCAAAGCCTTATGGAGAGGTTACTACAAGGGATTAAAGGCGTGGTCCCATACTTTGACGATGTATTGATTGCTGCACCAACAAAGAAAATATTACTAGATCGTTTAAAATTAGTCCTACAAAAATTTCAAAACGCCGGCCTTAAAGTGAAAAAGAACAAGTGAAAATTGTGTACAGAACGCGTCGAGTTTTTAGGGTACCTAAATGACAGTCGGGGTATTCACCCTACCGACAGTAAATTGTGAGCAATAAAAAATGCTCCCTNTCGTAATGTAAAAAAACTACTGACTTCTGACACTGTACTCATGCAGTACAATGAGACTTTGCTGTTAAATATCACATGTGATGCTTCACCTTTTGGAGTGGGTGCCATTTTGAGCCATGTACTTCCTGATGGTAACGAAGCCCCTGTTGCATATTTTTCCAAGACACTTTCAAAAACTGAGCGTAATTGTAGCCAGATCGATAAAGAAG
>BHEV01036918.1:0-13295 GCA_004319985.1 Emydocephalus ijimae | reverse complement strand
AAAGATTTTTCAAGTTGTTATGCCTGGATTGTGTATTGTGTTTTTTGTAAAATTAATAAAATTTGTTAAAAAAAAAAAAAGTTCTGGGGATCCCAAATAAGACTTGGTTTTTCTCACCAGCGTTATTTACAGACCTTCTTCAGCCTGAAGGTTTTTCATAGCAAATGACCAAATAATGAAATTCAGATGCTGTTTCTCCCCCCACCACACCAAAGTTTACATCTTAAAAGACATCTTACAGAAGAAAAAGGGGGATGAGGTAGGAAAAAGGAAAAGGAAACTTTATTTATGCTCATGGGTGGTGCATGGCATGATGGGAAACAGAATGGATTAAATCCATTTATTTCCAGTTGTAGTTGGTTTCAACATATTGCATTTCAATAAGTCTTACTGTTGTTTCAGGAACAGACCTGTTTAGAAGCAATTTTTTAACATTATGAAAGTTTCTACAGCTACTCAATGTATTTAGCTTCCTATTATGTCAGAGGGCAGAACCTACTGTTGGAAGTATAATCTGGTCCAGTTCCACGGCAAGAGAAAGACACAAGAGCCAATGAATTTGAAGGCAAGCTGCAGAAAAAGAGGTCTTCATTTTTTTTAGGAATCATTAGTGAAGTGACTCAGCATCAGTTCTGAGACAGCTGACAGCCAGGCATGGGAAGTACAGTGATTTTTACACACTTTTGGACCTTTAAGATTGAGATGCCTGGTGGGGTTATTTGATTAGATTAATAATGTGCCTTTCTGTATTCCAATTGTCCCTTTTTGGTTTCCTGGGTGGTGGTCAGGGTCAAGGCTAACCTCGGGGAAAATCCTGTGTGGCTTTGTGTTTTCGGACTTAACCCTGTCAATTCAGCCGGTCTCAATCTTCCAACGTGAGGTCATTCTGGCTGGGAGGCAGGGAATTTGCTTCTGTGGATGGTTCTTCTTTGCCTTCTCTGACTCTGGGGACATGGATATAAAGGGGAGGGTCTTATGATTCTTCCTGCCCTATGAACATTTCAAATGTCTCAAGTTTTTTCCACTTAAACTTAAAAGCACATTGTTTCGAGCATCTATTTTCTCATCTGAACAAGAGTCCAGGGATTGACAATCAGTTTGGTTTACTTTGAACTGTGTGGCGGACTTTTGTGCCAACTCATTTTTATCAATTTTTTTTCACATGAAGCCTGAGTGGAAGAGGAGTGAATAAAAAAGAAGAGAAAAATAGAATAGTCTCAGTCAAACCAGTCTTCTTTCTCCTGCACTGTAGATTCATCATCTCTTCTATTCACTACCAGAGTTTAAATTTATTTGACTTGATATACTGCCGATTACCGAAGTTTCTCAATGGTTGACCATAAAAGCAAATTTATAATTGAGGCAGTAAACACAGTTAAAATAGCAATAAAACAATGAAATTAATTCAGTTAGCAGTGAAAACTAGCTATAAAATGCCCGTACAAAAAAGATGGGCTTTAAGGGTCTTTTAAAGAGCTAAAACAGATGTCAGCTCCACAACTCTGTAGGGAGTACAGGTAGTCCTTGACTTACGATCACAACTGAGCCCAAAATTTCCATTCCTAGTTGATGAAGTTGTTAAGTGAGTTTGACCCCATTTTATGACTCTTCTTGCCCCAGTTGTTAAGTGAATCATTGCAGTTGTTAAGTCAGTATCATGGTAGTTAAATGACTCTGCCTTCCTCATTGGCTTTGTCAGAAGCTCACAAAAGGTGATCCCATGTCCTCAGGACACTGCAACCCTCATAAATATGAACCAGTTGCCAAGTGTCTGAATTTTGATCACATGACCAAGGGGTTGTAAGTGTGAAAAATGGTCCTAAGTCACTTTTTTCATTGTTGTTGTAACTTTGAACGGTTGCTAAATGAACTGTTGTAAGTCGAGCACTACCTGTATATTCCTAAATAGTGAGGTGAAGAGGTAAATAGAGAGAAGACCTTATTCCAAGGTTATTCCATACCAACATATCTGAAGGAAACTTGAATTTAAACTACTATTCTACATGTACTTAGCTGGGAATGTTCACTGAACGCAGTCAGTTGCAGTTTTGTTACTCAGAGGGATGATCCCACTTCCCCCCCAATAAACCAGTTTATGTTATACAAACATACACACAAACAAAAGATACTGAATTGCATGGCACAGGAATGAATATTATCTTCTTATGGCCTAATTTCTTATTTAAAAAGTTCGCTCTACTGCTCTGTCCTCTGTCCTCTGTATAGCCCCCTTCCTGGGAATGGCTGCTTTCTGAGCAGAATTGTTGCCTGCAACTAACTAAGTATGTGTTCTGTCCTAGGCTTCCCAAGATCATGAAGCAGACTCCTCATTCCAATAAAACCCCTTTTATTTAGGTAAAAATAAATTTCTTTCCAGCAAAGTCCTGGCAAATGGTCTTTCATGAGATTTCACAACTACAGATCTTTATCAGACTTGGAGAGTTGCCAGGCCGATATCTTCCAAATGCCATGCTGTAGCAGAAATTCCTTGGCAAGAAGTCAGGAGCAGAGCTTCATCCTAATGAATTGAACACCACTCCTGGTGTCTCCTGCAAACATCACTCCCCTTTCACTCTTTATTCCCTATGGGAGGGGCCATTCACCATCCACCTGTGCCCTTACTCCCGAGGCGACCCTTGTTCCTTAACTGTTCCCTTCTCCTGGCAGCTCTGCACATGCATACATTGGGAAAAGGCTCCAGCTGTTCTTCTGCCCCACTGATCTCCAACTCCGAAAGCAGCTGATAACAGTCAGACGGCCCTGGCTCCATCTCTGCCTCTGATGCAGAGCACTCATCAGAGCCTTCCCCAGACTCCAGGATTGGCCCATGTTTTGCCCCAACCTCCTCACTGTCTGAGTCTGCTGCCAGCTCCACTGGCCGCTGGCGGGCCACAACAGTATGTAAACAGGCAAGAAGGCAAGCACAAGCAGCCTGGTGCCTCATCTTTTTATCACCGAGTCTTGCTGCTTCTTTGAAAGTGGCTTTTGCTTCCTCTTTGCTTTCAACAGAACCTTGGAGAAAAACAACATAGTTACATCGAAAGTTGAAGTTTTCTCTCTAAAAACCAGCAGAATGTACTTGATCTTTTTAAAGACTATGGAATAGAACTCAGTGGGGAAAAGGTTGTAGTTGGAATTTTAGTGTTTTTAGAGCTTTTAGCTTTAGGCTGCCCCCTGCAGCAGATAGATAACAGGACTGAATTGACTTTGACCGACCTTGAGAAAAGGTCAAACTTGGTTAGGACTTGGAAAAGAGGCTACCTGGAAATCCCAGGCCTATAGGTCAGACTGGGAAAGTTTTAAAAAAGCATCTTGATGTAATGACGTGGTCTTATAATATTGCTGCTCAGTAAAGTTTGGTTTAAGAAAATGTAGATCCAAAGGCAGGGTTTTAGTCTTCATCTAGCATTGCTTTCTGAAACTCTGAAACTGTGAAATGCTGTATGGATTAGGGCTCAATTTCACTGAGGGTCACATCAGGGTTGTGTTTGACTTTTGGAGGACAGGGTGGCATGGCCAGCTTGATGTCAGTTTTTGGCCTTGACAGACTCTCTTGCAGCCCTCTGCCAGTGAAAACGGAGCTTGGGGTGGGGCATATCCATCCCCCTGAGCTCTGTTTCACTGGCAGAGGCACCAGGGGCCAGTCACCTTGTGGGCCAGATCTGTCCCAAGGGCTTTGAGTTTGACACCCATAGATTAAGGTATGCACTCTCTCTCCCCCTCTCTCTCTCACACACATCCCTTACGGGTGTCATTAAGAATTAGAGGAGCTAGTGGGGATGAGGCTAAGGGTCTATGTAATCCAGCATTCTCTGTCATCCACTGGCCAACCAGATAAATCCAGGCAAATCACAATCCCAGATGAGAGGGCCACAGAGATAACCATGTTTCTCTGTTCCTCCCTACTAGCTGGTAGTTGAAGAATGCTGCTTGTCATTCAGTAGATAAACAGACTATTAGCCACAGAGATCTTGAACCATAGGAATAGTTGTTAGCAAATACGAAGGGAACATGCATCCTGTTGTGAATTAATAAAAGTGCTTCAATAAAGATTATTAAAACCTTTAGAAAAGTGCAGGGTTCTGGCCCTGCACTTCTGATTGGCCGATAATAGTGACATCTGATTGGTCCGTTCAGGAGAATCTGATTGGCTATTAACGGGCCCCTTTCATTGGTTAAGGGAACTAACGCTTCCCGTTTCTTATTGGTTATTTGATCAGCAGCTTGCCTATAAAAAGGGCTATTGCTGCTGTAGTTTTTGCTCTGTTCCACAATGTTAAATAAAGAGTTGAAGTTCACTGTTCATCATCTCGTCTCCACTTCTTGCGCCCATGCGCAGAACATGACACATCCTGCATTTCAAATGTCATCTTTGTTTACCTTCATGAACTCCCCACCAATTTTTGGCTATGTGTTGTGATGCGCATAGGATTCGAGAAAAAAACAAACAAACGCCAACTAGTTTTATCTGGGGATAGAAACATTTTTTTTGTATTTATGTGTCAGCATATAGTTGAAGTTTTGTTCTTTGGCTGTCTCCTGCTAAATATACAAGAGGAGGAGTTCCCTGAGGCATACTGAACCTGCCTGAGTCTGATTCCAATATCCTGGCAGCTATGATGTGGGTGAAGCCTTTTTGCTTCAGAGGAACACATGGAACCTGACCATTATGTTTTTTAAAAAAATCCCTTGTTTTCAGGCATAGTATCATTACTGAAAGGAAGTGGCATGTTTTAGGAGAATATTATCCATATAGAATACTTTACTTCCCCGCCCCCACAACCAAATATCTTGCTGGAAATCCAGAAGGTCAGGAGGAAAACCTGACATTGGCCAGATAAGAGGGGCTTGGGATCAAACCAAAAAAAGTGACTCGAGAAAATATTTTATTTTTTTTAAACAAATTTTATTAATTTTCAAAGACAACACACAAACAAAAAAAATATATAACATAAAAACATAAAACATCTTTTCTGAAAGCTGCTTGATCCCTTGAGAAAATATTTTAGATAAGCCCCTCCCTAGTTCAAAGAAAGATAAGGGGAGGGAGAGGAAAATCCATTCAGACTTGCAAGTTATTGTTTCTATAGCTGTTACAATACATGCAGACATTCAAAAATGTTAGCAAAGGGTTCTCTGCCTGGTTGCTGGACAGGTGTAGCCATGGTGGGCCTGGCCTAGTCAGTCTCCTGCACCACAGCAGGGGCAGGGGTGTGTGTTTTTGTCCTTCCTGGGCTCCAGAGGCTTTCCTCCAGCTTCCAGGAGCGCGAAAACACCTCCCCAGACTCTGGAAGTTCTCTGGAAGCCAGAAACAGACCCATTTCCAGCCTTCCAGAACTTCTGGGAGGCCTGTTTTTCACCCTCCCCAAGCCTCCACACATGCCCTGCACTTACCTGGGAGGGGCGGGGCGGGGCGGGATGGGTGGGGCCAGCCAGGAGTGGAATTTGGGGGTTTTCCAAACTGCACAGAATCTTAGCTAGAAGCTCCTGAGCC
Organism: Emydocephalus ijimae; assembly: GCA_004319985.1. Lineage (NCBI taxonomy): Eukaryota > Metazoa > Chordata > Lepidosauria > Squamata > Elapidae > Emydocephalus > Emydocephalus ijimae. Next base: position 7,801 of record BHEV01036918.1, on the reverse strand, counting down.
CCTATGAACCCCCAGCAACCCACCCCTGAATACATGTAGTCCTGACCTACAGTACAAGACATCGCTTTCTTAGTCTGGTCTACCTTGTAGAGCTGAATTTTAACTGGTAGGACAGGTTTGCCTTCCTAAGAGAGAATTTCATCTAATTGACAAGTAAAGTACTGTTTAGAAAGCTTTCCTTTTCTTTCAGTGTTGTTTCTAACCAGAAAAAAAGATTTTTATTTTATTTTATTTTATTTTATTTTATTTTATTTTATTTTATTTTATTTTATTTTATTTTATTTTATTTTATTTTATTTTATTTTATTTTATTATTTATTTATTTATTTATTTATTTATTTATTTATTTATTTATTTATTTATTTATTTATTTATTTATGTCAATTGCTTACAAGATAATAGGTATGAGTAAAAATCTAGTTATGAATGCATGGAAACATATAAGAAAAAAAAAAGAAACAATAGGACAGGGACAGTAGGGACGTTGCTGCGCTTATGCCCCCTATGTTATACATTATCACCTTATTTCCTTTCCCTCTCATCCTTTTTTCCTGGAATTGCTAGTTTGGTTGTCTAAATTAGCAAGAAATGCTATTATTCCATCTTCTCTTTTCAAATGCTGTAGCTTCTGTTGTCACTCATGCTCTGACTCCCACTCCTTTCATTTCCATTAAGAGTAAAAGTCATCAATATAGAAATGCTTTTAAAAGATAAATTATATATGTGGGGCTTTATAAATTGACAAATCAAACATCTCTAGGAGATGCCTTTGGTATGTAAAGAAGGTGCTCGCCTCCCCCAAAACAGTCATATCTTGGTGAAAAATGCCTTGCCTTTCATGTGCCAGTGCAACTATCACACCCTAATTATCCAGAAATCTCGACAGAGCTTTCACCTGGGCTCTGTTTATGGAGTTATTAATATAAACATGTTTTGAGATGCTTGCAGTAAATGAAAAGGCAGGTGCTTGGCCTTTTTGGGGAAATAAATCTATATTTGTTTATCGTGTGACACAGAAGAGTGAGAGCATGGAAGGAGGTAAAGGCATGTCTCAGAAGTTGGTGGTCCATCCCTGAATCACCCATGCCTGTTTGTAGCTGAATGTTCACATTATACAAATATATAAATACAGTACGTTGATAAATATTCTCAGTCATCCGGGCAGAGTGGTCTGGAAATTGAGCCGTGGTGACTGGACTTTTCTTTTCTTGTTTGGTTTGAAATATTTCTCTGCTTATCCAAGTAGCTTCTTCAGTCTTAAAACCATTGGCTATCTTGCATTTAGTCATCCATCCTGATTTCTCTGCTCCTGTACTAAAAGTTTGTAGAACTTAGACAAGTCCCAAGGTGCTTTTTCAAGAGGCAACTGGACTTTCGTGTTTTTCTTCATCTTTGGGACAACTGTGACCTGGATGACTGAGAATCTTCATAGTCACTAAGACAAGCTTGATCTCTGAATACAGGAATATTGAAACAAAGCTGTAAAAGTTTCTCTAGTTTTTCATAAATGGCAATGGTTATATAGTCACTCCCAAATTGGTATTGCTATATTCAGTTTGGTTTACCCAGCAGGTATGGATTAGTTTCCTTGTCACGAGGTCCCAGAAGATGAGCTCTCTTCTGCTCTGTTATGACTATCGTGACCTATGACCAAAACTGTGGGTTCAATTATGGTCAAAAGCGGAGGACTACCTGTACCAGAAATGCCATGTGTTTGTGTGTACATTGGCACTGAGAATCATGCCGCAATTGTGTGTTTGCTTTGTTCTGAGACATGTAACCAGACTGGAAAAGGAGTGTGTTTAGACTAGAACAATTACCAATATTCAGGGCAATTCTTGATTTTTTTTCTTCAAAGCCTCAGTTGGTTCCAAGACCAACTGATCTTTTTTGACCACCTTCTTTCCCTGCAACAATTGAGGTCCTGTTGTGTTCAACGTTTAGAGTGTGAGTCTGTTGACAGATAAGTGGGCAGATAAAGCCCTGATTCAATTTACATAATTTCTTTCCCACATTCTGTTGAGTTGGAAAGAACATTTTCTCTAAGCAAGAAGAGTTCTGAGCTCAGCCAATCAGAGCTGTGCATTGCTCCTTTTTTACAAACCAAAAGAACACTAGAACTCCTTCTGAAGAGAGGGATAAAGGTATATAATTTGGGCAATATTTATTTCTTAAATTATATCTTGGCTTTCTAATTTGTTGATTCAATGATTGATTGTCTACTGTTACATTATTTTTGACTGCTAGAAACCACATAATTTGAATTTGGGCCTTTAAAGCTATTACATGTTTAAGAAAAAAGAAAACACAGAGAAATATGTTCATGCATAAACCAAGAGAAGGAATTATAGCAAAGTATCAGCTATCAGAAAGGGAAGCAATCAAAGAGAAAGTGGAGAAGAAAAAGCAGAGCCCTCAGAGGCAGATAATTTATAGGAAAATGTCAAAATTTTGCTCATTAAATGACAAACAAGGCCACAATAATGCTGATATGACAGTGTGTAAGCAATGAAGAGTAAATAAAATATTAAACTGCTTAATTTCCACAGGAAGTCAACCAAGATGGAACAAACACAAGGAACAGTTGGAGACGGATATATTTAACATGATGACTATTTTCAAGTATCTAAAGAGCTGTCATACAAAAGATAGGAAGAAAGCATTCAGAGATGTTTCAGAAGACAGGAGAAGGCATAACAAGTTTAAATTACAAGTAAAGAAATTTCACTTGGACATCCATTAAAATATCCCAGTATTAAGAGCTGCTATTCAGGGGCAACAAATTGCTTCATGGGTTTCCATTCTCCTTTCCTAGACAGGGCTTAAATTACATCAGTGTATTTTCAGTGTGGCAACTTTAAGATGAGTGGACTTCACCTCCCAGAATTCTCGAACCAACCCTAAAGAAAAGCTGGTTTGGGTATGAGAATTTCAAATAAATTGTGCATCTTCTCCTGTTCCCCATTTCTGCTTATCAGATATAGACAGTTTCTGCCATGGAGAATATTACTGGAGCTGGTTGAAGCAACAGCAGTTTTATAGTTTTAATATGATTTTATGTGATGTTTTAATTTTTGATAGGGAGCTGCCCAGAGTGGTTTGGAAAGTGGATGCATATATAAATGCTTTAAATTAATAAAATAATGCATATACATAGACACATTACATGTGTGAGGTGTGTTTATGTATATTTGCTCATTTAGGAATTTAATGTCACAGTCAAGAGTGTGATGGTGGACAATCAAACAATACTCTTAAAGACTATCTTTAGCTAAGAAAGAAAGAAAATTATTTCATTGCATCAGCATTGCCATGTATCTATTTTATTTGGAGAATGATGTGGATTGGAGACTGGGGTATCTATGATGGAAAATTTTCAGTCTTCTTTTCCAGTTGTGCTTTGTTGTTCATTGATAAAAATTAAAATGTATCTCATATAGCGTGATGTGTGAAGCAGGATTTAAACTAGATTTGATTAAATTTAATTGGTATATTATATGTATGCATTCATTCTAATTTGTTCCTCCTATTTTAATATTTGATATTTCCCTATTTTGTTTTATAGTATTTAACCTTATATTCTGCTTAACAGTGTTTTATAGCCCTCTCTAAGCCATTTACAGAGTCAGCATATTGCCCCCAACAATTTGGGTCCTCATTTTACCCACCTCGGAAGGATGGAAGGCTGAGTCAACCTTGAGCCTGGTGAGATTCATACTGCCAAATTGCAGTCAGCCAGCAGTCAGCAGAAGTAGCCTGCAGGACTGCACTCTGACCACTGTGCCACCATGGCTCATATACATAAAAACTACATTTTGGAGGGGTTCTCAGGAACTGTTCCTAAAACTCTGAAGCATCTAACGTTGTAGCAGTTTCTTTTCCTATAAAGTGCACACAAAAGACATCCATTCCTTCATCTCTTTCAGACTTCATGACATATGGAGGCCATTGGTCCCACTGTCAAATATTCATGGACAGGTGAAAGTTGATTTTGCTCAAATGATCAAGATTCTTCCCAGCTTTATTTACTCTTGTTTATCCTTAGTGTTTTAATACTAACCAATGGGCATTTCCCAGTGGCCCAAGCACATATAGATTAAGGCTTATTGACTGATGAAGATTTATGAAAATGTCATCTTCATGACATTCCAAGGCTCAAGTCAGTGGGTGTTGAGCAGTGTAGCATTTCCCATGGGATGGCGCAAAAATGCTCTGATTAGATAGAGTGAAGCAATTTGTATTGTGATGTGCCTCATTCAGCACAGTGTTATTTTCATACTTATTCTGAACATTCTTCTATGGGAAGTTGGATCAGATCTAGCTCGGACCTTAAATAAGTAATTGGACAGCATCTTACTTCATACTGAAGGGACATAATACTAATAGAATAGGTAGAATTAGTGGGACATAATAATAGAATCAGTGGAATTAGTTTAACTGCTCTTTTGCTTATGTAAGAATTACTTTGCTTCTGCCATTAATGGAATTAAGCACCACTTCTGCTTGGTTGTTTTTCTGTATGACCCTGTGCCTGGTACATATCTCAAACAAGAAGCGGGATGTATCCCTGGCAGGGTTCAGACGTCAGGCAAATACCTGTGTTGCTAAGCATCCAACCCTCCTGTTCCTTGCTGCACTGCCAAAGGAGAGCACATACATGCAGGGCTACAAGGAAGGCACAGGCCGGGGGATGGGTGGGGGTGGGGGCAGAATTGGGTATGAAGCTGATGTATCTAAAGGTATAAAAGGATGCCATTTTCCCCAAGGTGTGTCCTAATCCCATTGTGTGAATGGGCTGCTGATTCATCTATTTTTAAGTTGATATGATTGACATCCTTAGGATCCCAGGTCAGTAGGCCTCTAACCACTTCATATTTTATGTATATAATGAAGGGCAATTTTTATTCTCTGCAATCTTTAGGAAAGGCTGGGAGACATGTCTATATAACAGCCTTGCCAGGTGCAGCCTCTCAGTTTTGTTTGTTTAATCATGGTTTATTTCTGGAGTCTTACAATATGATAAACCATGATTTCCCACTCACAGTGGCTGATTTCATCCCATTTACTAAGTCAGAGCCAAACAAACAAGAATACAAGTAATGGCAATGAGCAAACCTAACTTCAATATTTAGACATTGCTAAGATATTAGAGGCAGTTTGCTGGAAGAGAATTGCATATGGTGGCTCTGATAGCATTTCTCCCCTTTGTGCTTTCTTGAGATATGTTTTTATGCCAGTATTTTATCATTCTTGGTCTATTAGTTTTATGGTTAGGATTGTATTTTGTTTATTTATTTATTCCAATTTGACAATTGTCTTGAATGTAATTTATTGTAGAAAAATGTCGTATCAGTTTGAAAATAATTTAAGTAATCAGTTTGAAAATCAATATACAATACTCTGCTCTTGACAATTGTCTTGAATGTAATTTATTGTAGAAAAATGTAGTATCAGTTTGAAAATAATTTAAGTAATCAGTTTGAAAATAAATATACAATACTCTGCTCTAACCCAAAGTTTTTTTTATTGATCTTTGAGTTACTGCTGCTGTTGCTGGGTTATAAAACATAGCTTGCTAATTCAGATCTATTCATTGGATGACTATCATTTTTTCTGCATTCTAATGGAAATAAAACCCACTTATTAAACCGGGTGCTTCTAAATCAAAATTTCCCAAAGCTTATAATGTTAGTATTAGGGATTTTTTTAGTACTGTTTTTAACAGCTTCACAATTTAAAGACAACATTTAAGGATTTTTTAAAAAACCCAAATAAATAAATGACACAAGTAAGCTTTAGTGCATTCATAAAGTAAGTTTTTGAACATAGCCAGTTGTCAACACTGTAGTTGGAGGCTTCACAGGAAAGCTTTCCTCTTTCTTTTCCCCTCCCAATCAGAATTTTAGTAAGGGTGTTGCTGCCATTTTTTGACTGAAAGAAAAGCGAATAATTATTTACATATTTTTTGAGGAACTTTTTTTTATAAAAATAAAGACCATTGTAGACTTGCAGATCACAGAAATCAATCAGTGACATGAGATAAAGTTGGTGGATGTTCTTTCTGCAGTATATTTATCCATGTCTCGTTAACTCCAATCTTCCTAATGTTTCTCCTTCCTAATAAAAAATAACTCTGCTCCTGACACCTGAAATAAATCACGTTTTCTATCACTTCATGCAAACCTGCTGGCATATTATTAGCATTTCATCATGTGACAGACAACAATACCTCCGACTCCTTCCAATTTGAAAATCTCTCACCACCCATGGACTATCAGCTCCCTTGGAACTGCTATTAATTTTCTGACTTTAGAGAGAATGAAGATAGCAAGCAAACAAAACACAGCTTTTCTCATTATGGCTAGTTATTCTTAATTTCTTTGCTGGGAGTTCATGCCTACCCTTAACTTGGCGCAATTGTGTTAAATATGCGTCTAGCTGCATCTGAATATATAGTGTTTGATATTTCTTTTTCATCAGAATTTCACATAAGCATTCAACACAGCAAAATGTTCTTGGTTGTTGAATAACGCACACTCCTTTTTGTGTATGCAATGGAGATTTATGTTGTTCATTGGAAATTTCCCACTGCAAACACTATGGGTGTAATTACTTGAGAGAATATTGGCAAAATATACTATTTTACCTGGAAAAGTCTATATAGCCCAGAGAAGGAGAATGAAAACATTGTGTGATGAGCATGGAAACATTAAGATTTACCATGCTCTATTTCTGCTGGTTATTTATCCAACCATCTGAGAGAAGAAGAAAGAGAATATAATTCACATCATTCAAATCAGTCCTCCTCAATTGTAAACCCTGTTTCTGCATTAACCCAGAAAACTAGAGGTGCAGTGGCTCTGTGGCTTAATGATACTGGAGATGGTCTCTGCTCCAGTGCTTGAGTCCTAGTACTATATGGCATGATGAGATCCCATCACTCGCATCAACTTCTGCCTTCCTAGCAGTTTGCAAGCATGTTCTACGCAATTAGATAAAAGGTACCATTTCGGTGAGGAGACAACCTGGTGCTTTGTGTGGATGGTCAGAATCCTGCCTGAACTTTCCTGTTGCAATTACAGTTTCTGAAGCAGTTTTGGTGGAGAGAGCGGCCTCAGGTGACGCTACAAAATATTCACTTCTATTATGGCAAGTAGACTAAAAAGAATGTTAAATGAGCACATATATGAAGATCAAAATGGATTTGTCCCGACCAGACAAATCAGGAACAACTTAAGAATAGTACTAGATGTCTTAGAATTTTACGAAGCCCACCCCGAAAAACAAATTGCACTTATGTTTTTAGATGCAGAGAAGGCCTTCGATAATTTAAATTGGCAATTTTTAATCCAAAAAATTTATAATATGAATTTAGGCACCAAATTTGAAAATATTATAACAACCATTTATGATACCCAACAGGCTAATATTATAATAAATGGGGAATATACCCGCCCAATAAAAATAGAAAAAGGAGTCAGACTGGGCTGCCCACTCTCACCCCTGCTCTTCATATTATCATTAGAAGCACTACTAATGCGAATTAGACAGAACCCAAACATAAAAGGATTAAAGGTTAAGAAAGAAGAATATAAGTTGCAAGTGTTTGCGGATGATATGATTTTTTTCATTGAGAAACCAATAGAAAGAGGACAAAAATTGATGAATGAATTAGAACAATTTGGAGCAGTAGCAGGACTTAAAATTAATAGGAAAGAAACAAAATTAATGACTAAAAATTTAACAGAAAAATAGAAAATAGAACTAGAAGAAGTTATGGGAATACAAGTGATAAAGAAAG